>APFE031370249.1:152540-216536 GCA_000404065.3 Pinus taeda | reverse complement strand
CCTCACATTTAGATTTTTCCTAAAAAATAAAAGCATACAAAAGTGGGAAAGAGCCATAAAGCATGGGGAAGCTTTTTCTTAAGCACAAAAGCATCTAAAAAGTGGAAAATGCCAATTTTATATGAGGAAACATTATTCACCCAAAAGCTTTTGGCAAAATTGAACTAATGAGGAATTTGGGAAATCTTCATAGCCTTCACTTTCCTATATATTGGAGGCTTGGCCATTGAGTAAATGATGAGAATTCATGTATTATCACGCTGCTGAGATCTATCTTGAGAGGGAGAGTTTTGGAGCTCGGAGTTGGGGGTTGTATCTGATGGTTGTAACTTTCCTCCAACTCCTTTATTAATATATATTAGTCATTCTTCCTTCCATATGCTACTATTCATTCTTTACTTATCCTATTTAACTAATGAATGTATGGGATTTTGGTTTACAGTTATTTATTCAGTAACATTTATATGTTTATGATAGTTTTAGTTATCAAGATATTATGTTGTGAAGTTTTCTTTGTTCTCTCTCTTGTGTGTAGGACCCAAATTTGGAGCTATCTAAGAGCGCTTCCCTGCTACACTAAAAACTCCAACAATACCTACATGCGAGGACTCACATGAATTCATTCTTCTTTTCTTAATCTATACTATACATCTTGATCTACTAAGAATCTTGAGCCCTACAACAACCTTTCTCTTAATCGGTCTATCTTAGGTTTCTAGGATAAATTGAGAGGGTTTTATGTTCATCTAACTGTACATTAAATCCTACAACAAAATGATATTTAGAAACTGTAATATATTTCACTATGTAATAAAATTAGTAAAATGGAAGTAAAAGTAAAACTCTAAACAAGAAGCCAAAAGTGGATGTAACCATCGATGCAAAATTCGGAGTAGAATTGGATGTTAAACTAGCCATCAAAACAAGATGCAAACAATGAGACAAAAAGGGTTTTAAAGTAGAATTCAAAAAGGGTGTAAAACTAGACACAAAGAAGGGAACAAAATAGGGCATACAAAAAGATACCAAATTGGGCGCAAACAGGGATGTAAAAATGGACACCAAAATGAGGATGCAAATAATGGTGTAAAATTAGGATGAAAATTGGGTGCAAAAAGGATGTAAGAAAAGACACAAAACAAGAAGCAAAATGGGACTAAAAAAGGGTGAAACTAAGGATGCCAAAAATGATGCATAACTAGATGAAAATTTAGACTAAAATCTAGGTGCAAAATGAGATGCAAATGTGGACACAAAATGTGGTAGAAAAAAGGATGCAAATTTGGATGCCAAAAAGGATGCAAAATTAGACACCAAAAAGGATGTAAAATTGGACATAAAAAATGGTGAAAATTTGGACATAAAAGTAGAAAAAATGGTGTGAAAATGGACATAAAAATGGCTCAAATTTGGATGCAAAATGAGGTGCAACAAATGATTCAAAATTTGGTGCAAAAACAAATGCAAACATAGATGAAAAAAATTCTCAAAATTGAACGTAACATTAGACACAAAATGGGATTCAAAGGTGGACGCAACAAATGGTCCAACATAGGGTGAAAATTTAGATGCTCAAAAGGATGCAAAATTGGATGCAAGAAATGTTGTTAAAAATGACGTTAAATTGGATGCAACAAATGATGCAAAATTAGGTGCAAAATAGGATGCAAAAAAGGGAGACAAATGAAACGAAAAAGTGGATGAAAAAAATGGTGCAAAAATGGATGAAAATTTTGGCACTAAATTAGATTCAACATGTGGTGCAAAATTAGATGCAAAAAATGGTGTAAAAAAAGTAGAAAAATTGATGGAAAAATAGATGTAAAAATAATTACAAAATTAGAAGCAAAAAATGGCATAAGACTAGATGCAAAAATTGGCACAAACTCGATGCAAAAAAGACACTAAATCGGATGCAAAATATGGTGTAAAACTTGATGCAAATTACGACACAAAAAAGAAGTAAAGAATGGCACAAAACAGGAAGCAAAAATAGATGCAAAAAATGGCACAAAACTAGAAGCAAACCCTGTTGTAAAACCAAATGCAAATCGTGGTGCAAAATATGATGCAAAATGTGGCATAAAAAAGATGCAAAATTTGGCGCAA
The DNA here is from genome assembly GCA_000404065.3 of Pinus taeda. Classification (NCBI taxonomy): domain Eukaryota; kingdom Viridiplantae; phylum Streptophyta; class Pinopsida; order Pinales; family Pinaceae; genus Pinus; species Pinus taeda. Next base: position 214,427 of record APFE031370249.1, on the reverse strand, counting down.
AAAAGGACGCTTTAAAAATTGTACAATAGAGCCAGATTTAGCGCCAAGCTGATCATCCCAATGGAGAGAAAAAATACACTAAAATCTGGTGCTAAATCTGGCGTAAATTTCCTGTTTTGTTGTAGTGATAGTGACCAGATCTGAAACCCTGTTGTAAACCCTTGTTCAGCGTGCTTGATGCGGAGCTCCATTCCAGAAGAATCATCCATGTAAATTCAAACGTGAAACATTTTATGAAAAACTCATATTTTTAATATAATAATATCTATTTTAATTAAAATATAAAGTTATTTATTTTGCCAATTTACTTATGCACTCTCTTATCACCTTGAGAATAACCCAACCTCTTTCTAACACTAAAGTCTCCACCATGCTCTAAGAACCACAACCAAAGTGATGAGGTTGGTATCCACCTCATAGACTCCCCTTTTAATACACTCATTAATGCGATCAAAAAGCGCAACTTAACGATAGACTCCAAACATGGCTTTCATCAATTAATTGTTTGGTCCACACACCAACGTCCCATCTTAAGGGTATATATATATTTATATATATATATAATATATATATATATATAATATATATATATATATATATATATATATATCATTGGCTTCCTATATAAGTAATTGGTCAAAGAGTGTAGGTCTATGTGGTGGGATGGTTGGGTTACCTTTCTTCTTACTCAGGTTCCAATAGAATCTCAGCTAGGCAACATTTTTCTTAAATAATTATTCTATTTTGATAGCTTAGTTTATTAATAGTCTTTAGTTCAATTTGGTACATATTGTTAATTTTTATTTGTTTTCTTGTGTTGTTGGTTTTTTTAATAATGAATATTTCTATATTAAGATATTAGTTTTAGTGTTTTGATGATATATTTAGTTTAAAATATTAGTTATATTGCTAATTTGGTGTCAACTTTACATTTCATTCTTCTTCTTTTTCTCGTAATTTTGTTAGTTGTTTTGTTATATTGTTTGTGATATTATCGGTTATTATTATAAATCATTTTTAGCTTATTGTTAGTAATGATTTTGTGACATAATATTTAGTAAAAATATTTAGAGTAGTTATTAACTACTTTGTTATAGATGTGTATATTTATGTTGAAATATTATTTTTGTATTTTGAGTTATAGGAGTTTCTCAATAAATAAAAATATTTAGGGAGTTCTAACTGAATAGCTCATATAGCACAATAGTTGCTAAGGTTTTACGAATGGGGTAGCAAGTTAAGTAGGTTTAAGTATCAAGAAATATTCAAAGTTAAGTGCACTTGAGCCAGAGGAGTATTGATATGGGTGACCTACCCGGAAGTCCTAGTTATCAAGTGCAAGTCCTAAAAGTGATGACGGATGATACATTATTCATTTTGCTAGTTTGTATCTCACTTCTTCACCCTTGCGAGCATCCCTTCATTCAATATGTGCTATGAGGACTATTCAAAATCATGAGAAATTGATCATTTGCAACTAATATTCTTGGACATGCGTCTTAAATTAATGACTTACTCTATGTATATAATTCCAAAAATAATATTCAAACTAGTGAACATCTTCGACCTCGTTTGTTATCACAAACCATATTTAATATGTGCTCTTGTAAAAAGGCCACACCATGAACACTATTTTATCTACATCTATGGTATAGTCTAATGCACATGAGGTTTTCTGGCAAAATGGGTCAATTTCCATTATATCTTTTTTACTTTAATTTAACTATAATTAAACTAAGTGGAAGGGAACGCTAGCTATGCGGCCTTATTACCATGAGTACTGAATAGCATCATTGTTGAGAATGAGAGGAAGGTGGGATGGAAAGCATAAGTAAGAGATTTAAAAGGAAGGTGGTGGTAGTAAATGTTTCAACACAAGGCACAGGCTTCGCCATTGCAGAGCGCCTTGTCCTTGAAGGTGCTTTTTTTATCCTTTGTTCATGAAAACAAAAAAATTGTAGAGGAAGAAGTGGAAAAACTGAGGACCAAAAGGATTGATATTCTAGGAGTGGCTCACCATGTTTCCAGTCGAGAACAGAGGAGGGATCTCATCCAAAATACTGTAGATAAAAATGGTTGCATAGACATTCTGGTCTCGAATATAGTTGCTAATCCAACAGTGGAACCCTATTGTTCTAGTTCCAGAGCCTATCATTGGTAAACTATGAGAGATTAACGTCAACACCATTATTTCTCTTCTCTAGGATGTTACTGCTCACTTGTCAAAAGTGTCATAAATTATCATAGTTTCATCAATTTTTGGTTACAAGCCAGAAGACCCGAACTTCCTCAGCAAAGATTTGCATCACTAATGAACTTACAATATTGCTAGAGGACAGTCACGCTGAAGTTTCCAGCATTCATTATGATTTCAATAATGACAAGAACTAAGTTGTATCCAAGTTTATTAAAACATAATTAGAGGAGGAATAAACATATTATTTATCTAAACAAAAATGAATTGGACGAGATACACATGCATCAAATCATTAATAACCAAGGTCAAGATAACTTAAATTCCAGATTTTCTCCAAATGAATAAAACAAATGCAACTACCAGGCTTTCATTTGATGACCAATTAAAGAGAATTGAGACCACTCATTTGTAGGAAAATATCTATAAAAGCAAGCATCTTACTCGAGACAAGGGCCTCCCATCTTCGTGTACCCAGATGCTTCCCATTTGTGAGTGAAGGCATGATTAGTAGTAAGGTTTCTTTCTTTTTTTCCCAGTTTCCTCTTCGTGAAACTAATTTTTGTTTGTGTAATGTCATTGTCAATTTGCAGCTTGCCTCCTTCAAGTGTCTCCTAGAATGTGATTGAAAAACTCTATTAGTTTATATCAAGGCAAAGGTTAAGATCCTTTATTGCATTTCTTTCATTGTTTTACCATTAAAGTTTGTATTGACCTATTAACTCTTATGTAGGATATGATCTTCTTGTTCACTATTGATCTGTTTAAAACAATTGTGCATTACCTTCCCATTTTCTCACATATACCACCTTGTAGAAATGTACCTAGATGAGAAAATGCAATAAAAAAAGGATTTACCTTGTTAGTCAAATCTCCCTTCAATGGTTTGCATTTGGGCTTATTTTTTCTTATTAATTTCAAATTTTACCTTTACCATCTTTTATATAAATGTGTTTCATTCCTTTTTTATAGCCCTAAATTATGTAATATGTGTGTGTGAGAGCACGCTTTACTTTTCATGTTAGGTAAATTCTATGTTTTTTACTTTGTTTTATTGTTTGTAAATAATATGTTAACTAATGTTCTAACTTCTCGTTTGTTTAACATTTAATTTTAGTTAGTTGTCTTCTTTTAATTTTGTTTTACTTCTATACATATGTTATTTTATGTTTAATTTTAGTAGCTTCATTTTATTGGCCGCATGTTATCTTCACATTTAATTATTGTGAAAAGAAAATCTTATTCATTAAAAACTTAATCATATATTTTACATAATGATTAAGGTTCTAATTTTTATAATATAAATAAATAAACAACAATTAAAAATTAAAGAGACAATTGATATAATATTCAATTATACATAGGAGGATGTGTAATATTTATTTAATTGTTTATATAAAAATGGTATTGTAGTTAATTCTTTTCTTTTTTTAATAACTTAAATGTAGCTAAGGCTCTATTGTACTCTAAGGTCAAAATTAATTAGTTTGTTTCTTTTGTAAATAATTTGGTGTTTAAGGTTAGGGTAGTTAGGTTTTCTTTTCTTTTCTTTTGACCGTCAGGGTTGTTAGTTGTAGGACCCTTCCTTGTCAACTACAATTCCTTGACAGTGAGAGGGTTAAGTTGCGCAATATTGGTGTGGACTCAACTCCAACTCAAATGGCTACAAACTTTGAGATAGTGTTCTTGTTGCTTCTCATTAGCCATTGAGAATTTTGAGATGTTGATGTAGCGTCAGAGCAACACCTAACCATAAAAATATCAACAAGTGCATATAATGTGCCAAGTATAATGGGAGTTGCATCGCCCTTTCAGTGAGTTGGCATCATATCAAGGCGAGACAAGGGGGGTGAACACCCGCTCCTTGGCACCCTTCCTTAAGAGAAAAAATAATAATAATAATAATATTAAATTAATACCTTGTTGTAACTATTTTCAACAATTTAAAATTAACTTCACTTCATAACTATTTATAAAAACATGGATGATTGAAGTCACATTAATATAAACGATTTGAGTAAATATTTTAACAAAACTTCAAGACTAATATTATTACATTCTTATTTTAAAGATTAAAGATTTATGAGAGATTCTTCAGCGTAAATCACATAAAATTTCATTTGTTGACGCGTTTTGAACCAACTAGTGTGGTTCATCGTCAGGACAAGTTGAAGGATGGCGGTGTTGGAAAGATAGGTTGGATCTCAATCTCATTATGGGTTGGTACAAGTTCCAATATGAAAATCCACCTTGTCTGGATGGCGGTGTTGGAAAGATAGGTTGATGAAGGTAGATAGGGCTTCAAAGACACAAAATATTTTAATATGGCTTTATTGCTCAAAAAAAATTGGAGGGCAGTGTGCAGAAATAGATTGTGGCATTGAACAATCAAAGTTAAATACCTTAAGAACTATGGTCTACATGGATGGACAAGAGAGGGAGATTTTGATCCTAAGAAGATTTCACAATCATGGAGAAGCTTGCTGCAAACCAAATATTGGTTCCTTGAGAACCTGAAATTAGAGATCAGCTCATAAACTATTCTGGAAATCGGACTGGATGCTCTCTTTGGGTTGGAAGGTAAACATACTTTATCCTTTACCCATATTACCTTCATACATGATTTGGGTATACCTGTTCTCAAGTATATAGCAAATAGTCTTGAATCTACTTCACATACGACTTGTTGGAAATATGCAGGGGAACTAGGATTGCAGGGTATTTTAGCGGAAGAATGGAAAGACTATATATTACAATTGAAGCTTGTAAGAATATTATTGACTCTAAAGGAGAACAGGATAACATGGTGTGGCAGTTTTTATAAAGAGGCAGGTTAAGGTATTTGATGCATACTCTATCATTAAATAAGTTAATACATCGGATCAACGCTACAATTGGTTCAACAGGTCATGGAGGTGGAACACTCCCTAGAAACTCAAATGTTTCGTATGGTTGGTGGTTCACAACAGAATTTTGACAGGGATAACTTAATTAATAGGGGTTGACAAGCCTCAGGAAGGTGAAAATTATGTATGGCACAAGTAGAAGATGCTAACCACCTTTTCCTATAGTGTCCTTTCTTGGTTTCGATGTGGTTTGGGGTGCTAAACTTGTTGAATATCATAGCAGATTGAGATAGGCCAGACATTGGGGTATGCCTAAGGAAGTGGTTTATGGAGTACGAGTATCACATGACATTACCCTTTTATGTCCTATGAGGCATATGGAGGGCAAGAAACACCTACATATTTGAGCCGGAGCAACCAAACGTGAGGAGGACAAGTATTAGGATTTTAACATACTAGAAGGGATGTGGAATCCATGTGGATAAGAAACCTAAAAAAAATTGGTCCCCAAGGGATCTGTGGGTTGTTTATCCAATGGGTATTTTCAACGAGGCCATGGCATTCGAGTCATGTGGCAATGAGATGGCCATACACATGGGGCATGAGATGTTCTATAGCTTCCATTGATTTAGTGGAAAAGGAACAAATACAAGCGAGGAACTTCTTGCATGGTGGGGAGTCTTATATTTCTCCAAATGGCTTGAATTAGAGGATATCGTAGTCTTTGGAGACTCAAAGATAGTTATAGAATGGGAAAACGAGAGATATAAATTGGAGACTCTTGATTTTTTAAATTGGAATAAAAGGATTAGGATGATGATCAAGGATTTCAAAAGGATTTTTATAACACATATCTTCTGTTGGGTGTGTGTTATATTCTTTCCACGACTAGTTACATGCAATGAACAGGGGGGTCACAAGGGGGGTGCAGCGCCCCGGGAAAACATTTTGGACCCTATATTAGGTGGGCGAACCTACCTATGGTTTTGTGCATGGGTTTTTGCACATGGTTTTGGGCGTGATGGTTTTCTACCCTTCTTATTTTGTAGATTCGGTTAAGTGAACTACAGTTATGTTCTAATCCAAGGTTAATGGATTTGGGTTTATGAATGCTTCAACATGTGTATATATGTATTGTAATATTGAAAGGAACATAATGAAAAATCAATCTGGTAGTCCCCGTTTTGGGATCTAAGGAAAAGTCTTTGTGTATTTGTTTTATATTTTCTTCATTATTTATTTTATGTTTTTAGAATTCGTATGTAGGTAATTTTTGTATAGGGTTGAAACTTATATTTGGTATCAGAGTTATTTCGGCTTCAAGGAGACGCCTTTGTTGTTGAGTGGTTTTGCTTGGGCCTGTGGTAAACCTTGTTTAGTGGGAGATATGCGGGATTGATTTTTGCGGTGAAAGAAGATGGCAAGCAGTGGAAAGATAAAGATCGAGAAATTTAATGGTCAGAGTTTTGAGTTGTGGAAACTCAAGATGGAGGATCTACTGGTGGATAAAGATCATTGGATCATGATAGATCTAGGTACAAAACCAATAGTAATGTCAAATGAAGACTGGGTGAAGTTCAGAAAGCAAAGAGCACAATACAATTGTGTCTCTCAGATTAAGTATTATTAAATGTATCAAGGGAAGCTACGACGAAGGCTTTGTGGGACAATTTAGGGACTTTATATCAATCTAAGTCTCTGGTGAACAAACTATTCCATCAAAAAAAATTGTATAACCTGAGGATGAAGGATGGAAACTCGGTGACATTATTATTTGAACGCCTTTAATACTGTGGGAAGCCAGTTGTTATATATTGATATTAAAATTTCAAATAAAGATAAGTGCATCAGTTTGTTGTATTCTCTACCAAATTCGTGGGATAATCTAGTTGTTGCAATAGGTAGCAATACAACTACCTTGAAGTTTGATGAAATAGTCTCATCCTTGTTGTCAAAGGAGATGAGACAGAAAAATATGGAAGTCTAGAATGGAGATGCAATGTATGTACGAGGAAGGTTCGAAAAAAAAAAATATATATAATAAATAAATATAATATATATATATAATATATATATATATATTATATATATATATATCCTTGAGTGGGAGATTTAAATCTCTAGGAAAACTTGTAAAAGTGTGATGGAAATGCAGAAAGGAAGGGCACTTCAAAAAGGACTGTAGATCTAAAGCTGCTGAGAAAAAAAGGAATGTGATGGTGCTCCTTCTGTGGAGGCGAAAAACACCTCAGATGAAGGTGGAGATGTGTACTTGGATTCTTTTTCAAGTACACATGTAGATCATGAGGCATGGTTGATTGACTTAGGTGCATCATTTCAATTCACTCCCCATAGGGAGTGGTTTTTTGAGTATGAGAAATATGATGGTGGTACTGTCTTCTTAGGGGATGACAAGAAGGCTAGAATCTTCGGACACAGAAAAGTCAAGTTGAAGTTGCAATATCGTTCGAAGAGCACTGGTATTGATGTGGGGAGTTTGGATTGGAACTTTGTACAAGCTTCTAAGTAGCATTGTTATTGATGGGTGCAACCGTAATGTGGTTCCTGAAAGTGGAGCAAAAAATCTAGTGGTCTCTAGAGAAAAGATCATGCTATGGAATCAAAGTCTTGGACATATTGGAGAGAAGGGCCTTCTAATACTTCATGGTAATAGTATGGTGTAAGGTATGTCTAGTTTCTCTCTGGATTTCAATTTCTTTGAACATTGTGTATATGGGAAGCAGAATCAGGTGAGTTTCCCTTTTGGTGCTAAGAGGGCGAAATATATATTAGAGCTTTTGCATAGTGATGTGTTTGGACCTGTGTTGGTTCCATCATTGGGTAACTTTGTGTACTATGTATTATTTATAGATGACTTCTCAAGGAATACATGGATGTATTTCCTTAGGAATAAATCTGAAGTCTTTGACAGATTTAAAGAATTTAAGGCTCTGGTGGAAAACCAAACAGAGAAAAAGATAAAGGTGTAAAGGATAGCTATTGGTGGAGAGTTCTGCAAAAATAAATTTGAAGATTTATGTAAGAAGTGTGGTATAGCACGACAGAAGATTACTCCATACACACCTCAGCAAAATGGAGTTGCAGAAAGAATGAATAGGAAATTGATGGAAAATCCAAGAAGCATGCTCAGTTGTGTTGGGTTAAGACAAGAATTCTGGGCAGACGCAGTGGAGACTGCATGTTACCTAGTTAATAGATCACCTTCATCAATGTTGGAGGATAAGGCTCCACATGAGGTATGGACTGATAAGAAACCCTCTCTTTCACATTTGAGAGTATTTGGTTGTGATGCATATGTACATGTTCCAAACGAGAAAAGAACCAAGTTGGATAGTAAATCTGAAAAGTGCATCTTTATTGGGTATAAAGATGGTTTAAAAGGTTATAAAATTTGGAACCCAAAAACAAGGAAGGTTATGTACAGCCAAAATGTGGTTTTTAGAGAGGTGAAAGATGTTATTAAATATGAATTCCTACTAAAGGAACCAGAGAAGATAGAGTGAGCTAAAAGAGGAAGAATAAAACTCTACATCATAACAAGAATCAGAAGGTGAAAAGCCACAAACTCCAGATGTGAGAAGATCAGTTCGAGAAAGAAGGCAACCAGAAATGTATAGTCCATCTGCTTTCTGTTCAAATTTTTCTTTGTCTATTACTGATGATGATCCCAAAAATGTCAGGGAGGCAGTATATTTAGGGGATGGAAAACTATGGAAAGAGGTCATGGTTGATGAAATGGCATATTTGGACAAAAATGAAGCTTGGGATCTAGTGGATTTGTCGACTGGAAGGAAACCCACTGGAAGAAAATGGGTGTTTAAGAAGAAGATTAATGCAGAAGGAAAGGTGGATAAATACAAAACTCGGTTGGTAGAAAAAGGTTATTCCTAGGTGTCAAGAATTGATTTTGGTGATATCTTTTCTCCTATTGCCAAGGTAGCTTTTATTATATTACTTTTATTTATTGTTGTTGCTTTTGATTTTGAGGTAGAACAAATGGATGTGAAGACAACATTTCTTCATGGGGATATAGAAGAAGAGATCTACATGAAGAAACCTAAAGGATTTGCGGTGAAGGGTAAGAAAGAACTGGTATGCAGGTTAAAAAAGTCTCTATATGGGTTAAAATAGTCACCAAGGATGTGGTATCAGAAATTTGATACATATATACGGGGATTTGACTTCACTAGAAGCAAAGCAGATCATTGTGTGTATTTTAAATTATTGGTGACCGTGTTATTTATTTTGTCTTCTATGTGGATGATATGTTGTTGATTGGAAATAACAAAGAAATTATCCAAGATTTTAAGACCCAATTGTCCTCCAAATTTGTAATGAAGGATCTTGGTGCTGCAAACTATATTTTGGGCATGGAAATTAAATGAGATCGGGAAAAGAGGAAGCTCTGGTTAAACTAGAGGAAGTATGTCGAGACAATATTGCAAAGGTTTAGTATGCAAGATAGTAAACAAGTGAAGGTTCATATTCCTGTAGGTGTAAAGTTGTATGCTGAACAATGTCCCAAGACACAAGTAGAGGACATGTTCCATGTTCCATATGCAAGTGTAGTCGGTAGCCTGATGGAAGCAATGGTCTGTACTAGACCAGACATTGCACATGCAGTGGGAGTATTGAGCAGGTTTATGTCAAAACCAGGGAAGGAGCATTGGACAACAAGTAAAGAAGTGAGTTTTTAGGTATTTGTGTGGCACTAATAATTATGGTTTGTGCTACTAAGGAAGACCAGGATTTGACAGAGTTTTTGACATCCATGGATTTGTTGATGCAGACTAGGCTGGAGATCTGGATCAGAGAAAATTTACAAGTGGGTGTGTGTTTACTTTATTTGGAGGTGCAATCATTTGAATGAGAAAAAGATAGTCTGCAGTGGCACTTTCAACTACAGAGGTAGAATACATGACAACCACTCATGCAAGCAAGGAAGCAGTTTGGTTGCAGAGATTGTGTTCAAGTATGGGGTTAGTACAACGAGCTATAAGGATATAATGTAACAAACAAAGTGCAATTTTCTTGGCAAAGAACCCTGGTTATCATTCAAAGACAAAGCACATTGATGTTCAGTATCACTTTGTGAGGGATATGGTTGAGGAAAAAAAGGTGTTGTTGGTAAAGGTGGACACTTTGAAGAATGTTTCAAATGCATTGACAAAGTCTGTGAGCACTGAGTAGTTTTCTTGGTGTAGAGAAATGTGACCCTCCATGTGGAAAAGAAAACAGCAAGTGGGAGAATGTTCGGTGTGTGTTATATTATTTCCACAACTAGTCGCACACAACAAACAGGGAGGTCATAGGGGTAGCGCAATGTCCCAGGGAAAAAATTTGGACCCTATATTAGGTGGGCGGACCTATCAATGGTTTTGCGCATAGGTTTTTTCACATGTTTTTGGGCATGATGGTTTTCTGCCCGTGGTATTTTGTAGGTATGGTCAAGGGAACTACAATTGTGTTCTAATCCAGGGTTAATTGATTAGGGTTTATGAATGCTTCGGCGTGTATATATATGTAATGTAACATTGAAAGGAACATAATGAAAAATAAATCTGGTAGTCCCGGTTTTCGGATCTAGGGGAAAATCTATGTGTATTTGTTTTATATCTCGTTATTGTTTATTTTCTGTTTTTAGAATTCGTATGCAAGTAATTTTTGTATAGGGCTAAAACCTACATCTTTAGAGGATGAAACAATGATGCAAACAAGTAGTCAAATAAATGTCGCAGTGTCGATCTGGGGATGATCAAATTCAAGATATTTGGAAAAGGTTGCTTACAGAGGTTTGGTCACATCATGTTATAATGGGACATGTTTTGTTCGAGAATCAAATGGGATAAACAATGTTGTTTCTGAAATATGCTAATATATAAATACTTTACATTTTGTTTTTTAGTATTAAAAGTGAGATAATAACATTTTGGTGAAAAAACAAACTAGAAATCACATTCATAAAGTTAGTCATAGTTAAGCATAAAGAATAAAAAAAATGTCCTAAAGGCATGACAGTGGGATTACGTGACTATCTTTAAAGATGTAAGTGGACAAAAAAAAAATAGGCAAATACACTTTCTTTTATAATGAAAGATAGCATTTTTAATTTCTCGAAAGAAAAAGTGCCCCAAATTAAATAATAATTTATAAAAATTTACAATTCTTATAGTGGTTTGGTTAATTTATTTACACATCTGGGTTAGGATATACCAAATTGGGAAAACTTTTATGATGACCCGGTCGATTAACTTGAACATCTTAGCTAAGAACCGCCAAATTGGAAATTGGAAGCAATTTGCTTTAGGGTCTATATTATTTTTATTTTTATTATAGGTACATTGGAGCAAACATATATAATATTTATGAAAAAATGTATAAAAGGAATCATTTTTATATAAAGTTTGATTGTTATATATAGATAGTAATATTTGTATTATAATTATTAATAATTTGATATCCGTTTTTAAATAATTTTTTTATATATATCTATTTTAATTTGAAATATATATTTTAATAATTTTATAATATATATATATCTATTTTAATTTGAAATATATAATTTTAATTTTTGGCATTTTATTTTATTTGTATAATAATAATTAAGATGAATTAAATCTTATAAAAGTTTAATGGTTTATAATAATAATAATAGTTAATAAAACTTTGGATGGGATGTTTTTGGAGAAAAAGGGAGGTGCGGAAGGGGGTTGTCACTACCCCATTTGGACAAAGACGTGGGGACATGGTAGCACCCCATGTAGAGAATTTTTATGATGCCAAGGGTTCCAAGGCACTTCCATATGTAGACTGCAATTATTGTACCCAACTTCATCCATGTTTCACACTTTTGTTTTGAATGCTAGCTAGTCCTCTAGATAGTTCGTAGGGTCTCCACATGGTTTCCACTCATGCGACACACCAACCAGGTCTTCTATGATTTATTGTATCCCTTATCATGGATAAATTTTTATATTGCTCCATCATTGTTGGCTTACAGAGCTTCCTATCTCATACGTAGGTCTTGGCTCTCGTTGATTGCAACTGGGGTCTCTTATAGGCCCATCTCTTCAAGCCTAGCTTGGCACTGTCTTGTTATCCATGGTAACCATCAACAAATCTAGAAAATAACACCCCTCCCTCATGGACTGGAACTATGGCAGCGAAGACAATTTCCAATCGATGCCCTGGAAGATAGGTTATGCTCAATTGTTTCTTTCTCCTTGGAGGTTTGATGTGCTTGATGCAGCCTTGAAATTTGGTTCCTTCTGCATGCAAGACGATAACTCACTCCACTATTAGACACCTTTTATAGATGTGCACTAGACTGGTTGTAGCTTGAATGAAACCTATTGTATGGTCTTTGTTGTCATTTATGGACTCTCTTTTGGTGTTCTCCTGCATAACATTTTGGTCTGGTTTTTTTATCTAGGTATTTGGCTTGCTTTAGGGCCTAAGAGACCTCTCTCTAGTTTGATCCCATGGGTTGTTCCCCTTCCTTCATCACTCTTTTTAACTGACCTTATAATACCCTCCTTGTGCTCTCTAAATAGGATGATCCCCTTAGTTCTATATTTGTTGTTTATCTCCCTCTCGATCTTGGCCACCCTCGATGCTTCCTTAACTCTCCTACATGTGGCTTATCACTTGGTGCCTGTTGCTTGTTCCTGTCCTCCCCTAACCGCCTACTCTCCTTTATTTCTTAGGCCCTCCACCATGCTCATGTTTGTAGAGGAGCAACCTACTACTAGGAATGGGCCAATCGGGGAAACGTGTGCATTCACCACCATTTGGATGAAATTGCTTCTTGGTTTTGCGAGCTTACTCCAAACCCCATCCAGGATGAGCTCACTCACATTGAGAGAGAAAGAGCCTCTCATTGACGTCATCTCTCAGACACAAAGGTTCTTTGTTGATATGAGAGACTGGGTGCCAAATATCGAGCATATGTGTGGATTTTTCAACCAATACATACACACTATTAACCTATATTGGCATATGAAATTCCTCCTCGGTAGAATTCTTATGGATAGATTCGAGCATCTGATAGACCTCCTTCACTCTATGGAACATTTGCATCACCACATAAAGGACTTGGATTAGAGATTCGATCGTATCAAGCAGCACCTTGGCATTCCACCCCTAATTAGAGGCACCCTTTGCAATGACCAAATCCCCATCCAAGTTGCAACTATAGATTTTGATCCCTCTACTTGAATTTTGATCCCTTTGCAATGACTCAATCTTTTATGATTTTTTGTTATTACTCTCTATTCTCAAGGCCAATATGGCTTGCCTTTCATTCTATGCATGGTCAATTTTGGATTTCTGTATACTTTGTTATCATGTTCCTCTCAAAGGAGATTGAACTTTTCGTTATGGTTTGGTCTTCCCAATGAGAGAATGATCTAAATCTTCTAACATTTTCATGTACACTCTTATTTAGAAGGTGTTGTCATTGCTACAATACCCTCCAAAATTTTGCCCTGCACCAAATTTCGGAGCCTTCCTTTGTCTTTCATAATGTTGTTACAAACATTGAAATCCATTGCATGTGTTTTATTTAAGTGTTTGGTCCAGTTTGCGAGAAAAGAAAAATGTCATCTTTTCGCATGTTAAGTGTCGCACGATGCATACAATCTTGTTTTGGTAGTTTCAAGGGGTTTCCTTTGTGTAAATTATTTGATCTTACCATGTAAACATTCGTCACACTCATTCCTAAAGCTGTAAGCACTGTCTCACAAGTGTTTTCACGACCGTCACAAAGTGTATCTTTAGTGTCACACTTGTCGTAAGTCATCAAAAAAGTTGTTGCAGTGAGGGAAACGTGTAGTTCATGTGTCATGGATGGTTTATGTTGTTGTGTCATCAAGTGTTCTAAGTTTGTGATCATAGTCAAATCGTATCATTGTTCACAGAAGCTTTATCAGTGCCACACTTAGCCAAATTCCTTAAACTTTCCAACAACTTAGCCTCATCCAACCCTTCTGAACTATGCATTGTGCAGTTCTAGCCCTTAAGATACAACCTAGCCTCTTGACAATATGCAATGCGTAGTTCCTACCTCCCAGGACTGCGCACTATGCAATGAGCAATTCCTGCCTCCCAAGACTGCACTATGTAGTCTCAGTGCCCAAGCCCCAACCTTGACCACCAGAATTGCGCAATTCAACACTCCAACCTAGCCCCAACTGCACATTGCGCAGCCTCTAAGCTCAAGCCTAAACCTTGAGCTCTTGAGTTGTGCAATTGCATAATCACCTAGTCCGCTCTGCCTTCCATAACTGCGCAATTAGTTGAAACAATGAAAACCCCTCAGCCTGGCTCACTGAGTCCCAAAACTGCGCAATCTTCCTGCCTAATCCAGCCTGAACTGCACATTGCATTGTCTTAAGGCTCAAACTTCACCAGTGACTGCCTGAGTTGCGCAAATACATAGTCGTTGAGTCCATTCTTCAGCCTGCAACCTAGTTCTGGCTCAGTCAGTGGATTAACATGCATCATCTTAGACTACGGGTTTATCGGATTTACGTCGTCTTGTCATGAGTGAATTGAATATGAAGGTACTCTATCAGTCCATGACATGATGATGAAGAAGGAGATGGAGAAGGGAAACGTGCTAAAAAACATCTTTATAGCTAGTTATGCAAGTTGATCAATCAACATAAAGCAAAGGGACACCAATTTGTAAACACAACTCAAGACTTGATATCATTGAAGACTCCTCACCTCTAAGCCATATGGAGGTGGACAAAAGAACATACTCAAGAAGACACAGAGCAAGGAGCAACAAGAATGGCTTGACATTGCCATGTCATCATGTAGTTCATGTCAACACTGTCATGTCATGTCATGAGTCGTCATATGCCACATCATTATGTTGAATTATGCAATTATCTATTCAAAATGTAGTGTAAAGTGGAAGCCCAAAGAACACATACAGAATATGAAGAGTCATGTAAATTCGAAAATTCATAAGGAGTCAAATAGTCACGAGGGTAGTCAAATAGTCACAAGGAGGTGAAGCATCACCCCATTGGTTATATATACACCCTCATTGTAAGAGCAAAGGACTTTTCACCTTGGCTTCTCCCATAAGGCATCAGAGAGACAGAGTTAGTACTTTTGGGGATCAAGTTATGGCTCCGACGCTCCACTATTGGAGCTAGTGGTGTTCGTTGTATACATGTGTCCTGGAACTTTTACTTAATACATGAAGCTTGATGGCCAACACGTTCTTCATGCATGAATTATGAGTGTTTATAGGACTGTTATGTGAATGTTTATGATTCATGTTTGTTTTTCACCTGTACTAAAGTAGTTGAACTATTTCAGTTATTTTAGTGCTCATCATATTGAGGATGCGTTGTATTGGTTCTGATGACCGTCGCATCTTTGTGGACTATTCTGTTGGATGTTAGACGGATCTTTCTGCTTGTATTGGTTGCATGACTGCCGCATCTTTGTGGACTATTTCGTTGGATGTTAGACAAATCTTTCTAGTTTGTGTGTGTCTATACTAGGGTGGTGTTATTACCTCACTCTTAGGGGCTTGCCTCTTTTTCCCTACATAGTAGAAGAACCTTGGCACACTTATAGCCGAACATTCACTAGGCACACTCACTTGCTTCTCGAAAGCACATATGTGATCCTCTCTTGCTCACAGCTAAAGCCAAAGCAAATCTATAAGAATATATGGCAATCGGGTCGATACTCTGGATGAGGCTCCTATTCCAAACGGTGTGAGGTCTAATTGGGGCTTCACATTAAGGAGACCCCTTGGTTGACGAATTTCTAGCACCATCAACAAAGAGTAATACAAAATTTACCAAAAAAACAAATAGTTCATTAAAAAAAAAAAAAAAACATTATATTACAACATAGGTTTCATTCAAATGAAAACGATAATAAATTCACTTGATATATATTGTTTTTAATTAATAATTATTTTTATATAATGATGTTATAGATAACCTTACACTAAGATTTTATTTTATATTAATACTCATTTTCTTATTAAAAATCATGTAACTATAAAATTAGCAAAATCCTAAAAAGAAAAATCTACTAAATTAAAAAATTTATTGTTTAATAATAAAAGCATATCCTCATTATTCAAAAACATATAAAATTATGTGCCGGTTTTTTTTCTCAATTTTAAAAAAATAAAAATAAAATAAACATTTTTACAATTTCGACATCTTCATGTTTTATTCATTACCATAATTTAATTAAATAAAAAAAATTATAATTTTGAGTTAATGAAAACACATAATTTAACTTAACTTAAATTACATATTATTAAAAAATAGTATTACAATTTTATCAAATAAAAAAATAATTATTAAAATTTAAATACTAAATATTACTTTTATTTTTCATTATTTAAATTAAAAAATTAAATTAAATTATTAATACATTAAATTACCATAAAACAATATATATTTAAAACTTTAGACATTTTACCTTTTTAAATATATTTTAAATGATCTCCTCTTTCTTTTTATAAAACACCTCTCCATTTTGACAAATTCTCATATTTTATGTTCATTAAAGCAACCATAGCAAAATGAAATGCTTTGAGATGTTTGGATATTTTGATTCCTCATTATTAGAATAATTCGTATAGCTTTAAGAATGGGTTTAAGAGAATAGTTCATATAGTTCATAATAGGGTAAAGAAATATATATTTTTAAAAGTTTTATTGAATGAAAAGTAAGTATTTTTAAAAGTTTTATTGAATGAATAGGTAAGTCTCTGAATATAGGTATTTGGGAGTTGAATTATTTAAAAATTTATCTATTGGATCTCACATAAATATATTGATTATCGACGTGTTTCGAACCAATCAATGTGGTTCATCACCAAGATTAAATGATGAAGATAATTTGATCTAATAGGGGTATAAAAAGAGAAACAAATCAAAAAATAAAATAAAAAACTAACGTCTAGTTTTTTTACTTCTTGAAATGTTTTTCTTTTTATACCCCTTGTTAGATCATATTCTCTTCATCCTTTACTCCTGATGATGAACCACATTGGTTGGTTCAAAACGTGTCGACAATTAATATATTTATGTGATGGATCCAGAAGATAAGTTTCTAAATAGATAGGTAATTGCTAAGGATGAATAGAGAATTAAAGTTTAAAATATTTTAAGAGGTAAAAATTTTATTCTCATTAAGATTTTGAAAAATTATGGTATTAGGAATGGATATTTTATTCAAATTGATAATATATTGAAAGACTATCAATTTTTTGGAGTAAATATTTTGTAATTAAGTGAGTTAAGTATTAGGTACAAGTTATTGATTGTCATTTATATCTAACTTACAAGTTCACGAGATGGATGTTATCTCTTCACTTTAGTTTAAAAAACCCACTTGTGACATGTTCGCTCTTCTTGGGTCTATCATTGATTTGTCTTTTCATAAGCTAGTTGTCCATAAAGCTAACAATGTACAAATGATCTCATTCTCGCTTACAAACTTCAGGGTGACACAAATTATATTCTAAGAACAAAAAATGTAGAAGATAGCAATTATCCATTGTGAAGAAGAAGTTGTGTCAACATTATTCTATGGGTGAGGATAGTTGTAGTATTTGACACCCTTTAAGTTATGGTTTGTACATTGTACACTTGTAGGGTACATTGTCTCATATATGAATTTGACTATTACTTAATGTTGTATGTTGATGTCATCGATATTGTTACACTATTGTTATAATACTCACACATTAACATAAAACTTTATCAACCCGGATGCGGGTGAACTCCGAGATCATTAATGGCAACCCAACGGACCGCCGACGTTCCGACCTGCCAGATGGTGGGTAGCGCTCCATTCCAAGCCCACCTGAGTCGAGCTTAGGCCAGCTTGCATGCAGCATTAAATGGCCACTTAGGCCGAGATCCGGGCGCAGTTGGAAATAATATGGAGCCTCTCGACCCCTCTGTTTATCCTCCTTCCCTCCGCATCTGCCCGCCTCAAGCTGGAAATTCCTGTAGCATAACTACCATCGGCAGCCGATGTTGGCTTCTTAGCTATATTGACCTTGGAAATGGGCACCATTACTCCCATTCCAGGCATTGCCCTTTGAATCCTGCTCAGGAGCCCTCTATCCACAACCTGTTCTCCTTCCTGGCCTCTTGTCTAGCTGAATTGCACTCTAACCACACTGATATGGTCCGTCACCACATGAGGAGCCGCAGAGGAGACACCTGCGGTGGTAGCGCTCACCCACAAGCAGTGCAGAGCTCTTTTCTTGACTCCCCCCCTCACCCCCATGAGAATTAGCCTCCTCCCAGTTAGCCTCATAGACACTATCCTCAAACGCGCAATGGATGGGGGCAAGGGCAGGCCTCAATGGCTATGCACAGTGCTTTTCGGCTCCACACTGCAATTTCTCCTCTGCATCCCAGTTATGTCCCTCACTCGACCCAGTTCAGGTTCCAGAGTAGCTTGAACAGGCCCATCATAATTGCCAATGTGACCATTGTTTTCTCTAAAGAAAATGAGCAGAACAGTGCTCAGGCGAGAAATTTTGAAGCGCCTTTACAGGAGGAGAGAAATCAGGGAGTTGGTCGTGGTTCTGAGAATCGCCTGAATGATGATAGCAGGGGAGTTAGGCATGGCCGTCTGCAGGATGAAGGAGTTCACGTTGGCGACATTCAGTAAACTGGTGGCAACTCAGCTGGAGCTTCAATTACGATGGAATTAGTTGGCAGTTCGAGCGGCACCCAGCATGCAAGGGAGCCTCCAGGTGGCGTAGCGAAAGGTGACGTGGTGGAGGAGGATGAAGACTGGGGCCGGTATGCTTGCCTCGTTGTCGAGGAGACACCTGACCAGGATGATAACAAATGAAGCCATGTGGCATCCGTTGCCACCCATGCGCTAACTCAGACTTTTGCTGCTGACGGGTTTGGTCTAGTCACTTGTTGTTTTTGCTGTTTGTTTGAACGATAAGCGGGTTTGTCATATTTTCAGTCGCATCAGGTGGTGTTGTATTGAAACTTCTATTGGTTTCTGCCTTAAATAATGGGTCCAGGTCATATGTATGGTTTTCCTTTGGTGACGATCTCGGGATATATGTATGGATTTTGCCATGTTAAACTGGTTTCCCCAAATTTGGGGCAGTTTAGACACTCTTGATGAACTTCAGTGACAACGGTTGAGGCGGGGCCTCTTTGTAATTATATTTTTGTTTTATTAATAGAATTAGCCTTACAAAAAAAAAAACAAACAAACAAACAAAACAAAAACAAACAAACAAACAAAACAAAACAAAACAAAAAAAAAAAACTAAAAACTTTATCATGACCCACTATACCTCATTACTTAAATCCCTATGTGTTTATTGGCAGGGAGGAATGTATTTGTCATTCTTTCTATTCTATGAAAATATGATATATGTACATAAACAATGCCTTTTCAAATCCATTGCATGACAAAGAGTTGGTTCTAAAAGAAAAATTTATGTTATAATAATGCCTTGTTATCACTATTTTTAAAAAGACGGAAAATTGAGGTCACATTGATATGAAAAATCAACATAGATGTCTTTATAAAACTCGAAGATTAACATTAACGTACTCTTATTTTAAAGACTAAAAATTATCAATTAGAATTGTACATAAACAATGCCTTTTCAAATCCATTGCATGACAAAGAGTTGGTTCTAAAAGAAAAATTAATGTTATAATAATGCCTTGTTATCACTATTTTTAAAAAGACGGAAAATTGAGGTCACATTGATATGAAAAATCAACATAGATGTCTTTATAAAACTCGAAGATTAACATTAACGTACTCTTATTTTAAAGACTAAAAATTATCAATTAAAATTGTTTCTTATAATTTTTAAGCTTTCATACTACTACTTTTCACATGGAAAATGTATTAAGTGTTACATTATATCTAATAGGGTTTCAATATCTTATTTTTGAAAATATGTAATTTATAAAACTTTATTAACAAAATATTTATCTCTAATCTTTTAACTAACAATAAAGTAATTATTTACTATAATATTTTATTAATTTAATAAAACAAAATATTCATCCTTAATTTCTTAAAAAAAATTATAGAAAAATTCAAAATAAAAACTTTTTCAAAAACGGTAATATAACTTGAAAATCAATTTCAATCTTGTTGTAAATATTTACCTTCTTTCATTTCCAATTTTATTCTCAAAATATTCACCTTTGATGACCTTTCCAACTAAACAAGCAATGATGACCTTTCCAACTAGCTAGTAATGATAGAAGGCATATGGAATAATGGATTACTATAACGTGACTTTTGAGGGCATTGCTGGGGACATGCCAAACATATCTCTTTAGGCTTCTATATTTTTTTTGCTCTTTTTTTATACATATACCATGTGATTCATTATTGTTCATTTAGTTACATGGTTGAGAATCTCCCTCTCCATAGTTATTTTCTTATGAGAAACCTAAACTCTCTAACTTTGTTATATTGTAGACCTTGCTAATTGGATGGGCATAAAGGTTAATACTATGTGGATGAGTTTAAAAAGTGCATATCTTTTGCATTCACATGCAAGTCTCAGGCACACAAGGCAAGGCAATCACAATTCAACACTGGCAAGTAGTCATGAAAATACATTTGGAGGATAGTTGTGACTTTTGGAGACATTGAGGTGGGCACAACCTTTGGCAAGGAATATGTCCTACACATAAAAGGGCTACGTGCCAACTAAAAGTAATCACAATGATAAATGCATGCAGAAGAATAACAACTTAGCTTTAAAATAAGATTTCAAATTTTAATTTTACAAAAGCCAAGAATTCCTAATGGTGATTTTGCACAGCATGAAAACATCAAATTGGAATATGGAAAGCAATTTTCTTTATTTGTGTAAAATAATTTTCTTCCTCTACATGCGTTGCATAATATATATATATTAAAAAAATTATATATATATATAATTATTAATGATGTTGAATATATATTTTTTAAAATTATTTTTATTTAAAAATATATATTTAGTATTAGTTTAATTAATAAATGAATAATAGTTTATTTTTGAGTATTTTTCTCAATTGATTTTAATTTAAAAAATTTAGAGATTATTTTAAAGGCTTCTACTTTAAATGTTCAATCTGCAAAATTTTAGTGAGGCGTTTGAATCTATTTATGTATTCAAAAAGCATTTAAATAATAAAAATTACAATCTTACTTGAAAATTGTATTAATAGATTTTGAAAAAAACAAAAACAAAACAAAAAACAAAAAACAAAAAATAAAATAAATCATTTAATTTATTATAACGACACTTATATATTTAAGAAATTTATTAAATTTTAAAATGTTATTTAACATCAATAAATTTTATAATAAAATGATATTTTATTAATTATTTCGTCATAAATATGATATATAATAAATGATTATAAAAAACAATCAAATTTAGAATTTAATGACAAAATAAATTAATTTACAACATATTAAATTATTTAGGAGCTTGATCCCTTGGAGATACTAGCAATATGGGGCCTCGAGCCTGATTAGTGGAACCTAGCTAGGATGAAACCTCAAACTTGCCTGTCACTGGTCACAATGGTTACCCTCAAAGCTTCTCTGTCACTAGGGTTTTTCAACGACATGAAACAAGGTGGGAACAAGGCATGTGAGGGGCCGAAGTCGAGGGAAGGAGTGGTTTCTCAAGAAGTAGAGGTGATTTGTCCAGCGTCGAAGTCAGAAGGGCCCAAGATTTCAAACGATGTTTTTGTTAGTACTTGCATTCTTGTACCCTCCATTTCAGAGTTTCCTAAGAAGCATCAGATAGTCTATACAGGAGGTCTTAATGATATTGTGAAGAGTTGTGGTTTATGGGTTGGCAATGCATATAGAAAGGATGGAGAAGCAAGGTCCTTGGATCTTATTTCTTGTAGGTCTTTCGACGTTAGATTTATGCACACAATAGAGGGATGGGTTTGCAAACCCTCATAAAAAACCCCTAATTCTTGCACAGGGTCGCATTCTAGGGATAGGGCATGGAGAAAATTAAGATGAATGGATTACCCTAAAAGAAACCCTAAAAAATAAGGTGGGTATCGTAATTAGTAGCTGCAGTAGTGAAGCCATCGAGAATGACAGTCGAGGTATCCATAAATTACCTTCTCTGGGTCCAAACTGTGAAGGGGGCCTGGGAAAAGGGGAAAACCCCTTAACTGTAGAATTGGATATGGTCTCTCATGGAAAAAAAACAGGAGTAGGGCCTTCAAGGTTAGAGTTTGAAATTTTTGGTTCCAAATGAGGTGGTTGGTACTCATAGAGGAATTCTATCATACGAAAAGGAGAAGCCAATGAAGCAAATATTCAAATTTCTATAGATAACACTCATAACTTTACAAATCAGGTAGCAGACTTAGAAAGCGAAGGAGCTCGGAGGTCAGGGACCAAGTAGAAAAAAAGAAAGGGTATTAAAAAAAGTCAAAGGTTTATAATCTGGTTTTTGGGGAGAATATCCATTTCGAACCAACTATGTCAGCTTTCAACGACATCCTTGTGGGAAGAGCAAAAGGGAAATATTTTTCGATGAAAGAGCTTAGTGAATGGATCCAACAAATATGGGGGGACTCTCCGGCAAGAGAAAAGGTAGCGACAGTACTTGCTTGAGGATGGTTCATATTGAAATTCAACTCTGCAGAGGTAGCAATGTGGGTGCTTAAAAGAAATTGGAGTATTGCCTCATCTTTGATTCTACTCAATCGTTGAAACCCAGTATTTGATGCAAGCAAAGAAAAATTTGAGGAATTTATTGTATGGGTGAGGTTGTCGATGCTTCCCCCTCAAATTTGGACAGAGGATGTATTCAAGTTCATTGGCGATAAGGTCAGGAAATACTTGGAAGTCAAAATGTCCTTTGTCGAGACAAGGACAAGGAGAGTGGCCAAAATTTTGGTGAAGCTTTATCCTCGTGAAGGATAGTTTGAAGAATTGAAGTTCTCTTTTTGGAAAAATAGTCATATGTAACAACTTGACTATGAGGAACTCTCGTTTTGATGCCATAGATGTCACAGGTTTGGTCACTCCACTAAGGGAGGCAGAACAACACGACATTCATACTACAAAACAGGTGGTTGAAGGGTTGGAACAGAACAGAGAGGTCATTAGAATGGAAGTGGAGGGAAGTGATTGGTAGGAAGTTCAACCCGAGATTGAGGAAATCATCAATGCTTTGTAAGCTTCTCTACCCTCAGGTACCTTCTCTCCTCTTTCATCTTGTCTTGTTTCTAATTTATTTTCCTTGATGCCGTCCAATCTGGGGCCTGGTACTTCTAGGCCTCTTACTTCTATTAGTAAACTGGAAAACCCTTCATTTGACCCTTTAGACAACATTGTAACAACTATTCTTCTAGTTATGTCATCTTCTATCCCTATGCCTGAGCCTGTGGAGCCTCCCTTGGTAAACTTACATTACAACCTTTGTCCTCGATCCCAAAAGGAATATTCTTTATTTTGGTCAAGGGTCTTGGGTGTCCTACCTTCAAAATACGAGTCTGTTCAAAACCATGGTAGGAAATCCAATATTTCGATGGCACAAATGAAGGTTTGGCTAGACATTGTCGACGGCAAACAAAAATCCTTGGTCGAGGCATTTAGAGTGATGCAGGCCCCTGGTTTAGTTCCAAAATGTTAGTCATATTATTCAATTGAAGGGGTTTAGGTAGTACCCAAAAAAAATAGCTTTGAGGAGGCTCATTGCCTCTTCATGTCCTAATATCATCATGCTTCAGGAAACTTTAGATCATGGTAATATAATCTCTGACACTCTCAATAAGTTGTTTCTGGGCTGGTTTTTCTATGATTTAGATGCGAGAGGGCATTCTGGGGGTATAGTCACGTGGTTTAATCTACAAAAAATTAAGGTCATAAACCTATGGAGCTCTAAAATTTCTCTATGTATGGAGGCTTTCTTAGCTGAGCTTAGCATGGAGCTATCTGTGGTAAATTTTTATGGGCCCTACTAGGACTGTGCTCTTTTTCGGAACTCTTTACTGTCCAAATACTTTATGAGGGCTAACAACCTCTTACTGGGTGAGGATTTTAATTTCTCCTTGGGGGCATTGGAGGATTGGGGACCCCAATCTCATATTTACCTACTGACCGATTTCTTCTCCAAAAAATTGTCAGACTGTAGACTCATAGATGTGAACCTGATCAAGTATAATCCCACTTGGCGAAATAGGTGCACTGGGAACACAATGGTAGCTAAGAGGCTATATAAATTTCTAATGGTGGAGGATCTAGTTCACAGGATACCAATGTTTCACCAATGGATAGGTTCTAGAGGAGAGACCCTAACCATCACCCTGTTTTCCCATAAATTAAAGGAGGTATAGAAAAATCGGGAAGCCCTTTCAAATTCAATGCTTCATGGATGAAAGAGGAAAGTTATGTTCAACTCATCAAAGACACTTAGACTTCTTACAACTCGCAAAATTTTCTTCCCATTGCTCAACAATTCATGGAAAATCTTAAGAAGGATAAACAAGTATCAATTCAATGAGAGAAACAAAAGAAGGCCAGAGACGAGGAGGATTTAGGAGCTATCAAGGAACAATTGGTGAGTATGGAGGATCTAGAGGGAGGAAATTATGAAACAGAGGACGCAAAAGGTTGAATTTTGGATCTGGAAGGTAAAAAGAGGAGGATATTATTGGAAAAAGAGGAACAATGGCAGTTAAAAAGCAGGGTTGTATGGTTAAAAGAGAGATGAAAACTCCAATTTTTTTCAAAACTATGCTCGAGGCAAGAAGAATATTAATACCATTTGGGAATTGGAAAGACTAGATGGTAGCAAAGCCAACACTTTCAAAGAGATAGTAGCAATGGGGAAGGATTACTTCAAAATTCTATACAAGGCACCAGCAGAAGTCACGATTGCGGAGGTGATCAGAGCAGCTCAACACTTTCCAAAATTCATGAAGGTAGAAGATAGTCAAAGACTAATGGCTTTGATTACAAAGGGTGGACTAGAAGTTGTTATTAAATCCATGCAGAAAGAAAAATGTCCAAGGTTGAACGACTGGACAATAGAATTTTATCAGGGGTTCTACGAGCTGATAGGAGATGATATGCTCCCAGTGGTTGAAGAATCTCGACAAAGGGGTATTATACATGATCCTTTCAACTCTACTTTTGTTTCCCTTATTCCAAAGGTGGATGACCCTAAATATTTCAAACAATATAGGTCAATCTCCCTATGCAATTTCATATATAAGATCATTGCAAAAATAATTACAGTCTGCCTTCGATCAATTCTCTCAAGGAATATTTCCAGAGAACAGTTCACTTTTCTTAATGGTCGTCAAATTCATGAAGCTATTGGGGTAGCACAAGAAGGTATGCATAACATCAAATCTCAGAACATGAAAGATATCATAGTAAAAATCGATATGTCAAATGCTAATGATAGAATAAATTGGATTTACATGCGCATGTTTTTAACACGCCTGGGGTTTGATCTACCTTTCATACATTAGGTTATGGGGTGTATTACTAATGTATATTTTGTAGTTTGGATCAATGGGTTTGCTTCCGCTTTCTTTCATTCTCAAAGAGACCTTAGGCAAGGTTTTCCTCTGTCCCCTCTCCTTTTCCTACTTGCAGTTGAAGGGATGAGCAGGTCTCTTCTAGCAGCCAGAAGGAGAGGGGATCTCAAGGGTTTGGAAGTTGTATCCAACCTCTTCATCACCCATCTCCTTTTTTTGGATGACATACTACTTTTTGGTAATGGTTCCTGATGGGATATAGAGATCCTTAAAGATGCCCTGCAACTCTTCCAAAAATCAACATGTATGGTCCTAAATGAAAGAAAATCATTTATTATCTTCAAAGAATATCCGCCAAGGATGTCTGAAGAGAAAAATATTACCTGCCTTTGAAGCCAAGCCCGTCAACAAGAGCTTTCAATACTTGGGTTTCCATTTGAAACCCAATGCATAAAAGAAGGCAGACTAGAAGTGGCTCCTAGAAAAGGTGGATAAGTGCATATGTTACTAGAGTTTCAAGTGGTTGTTGAGAGCAGGGATATTAGTCCCGATAAAGTCAGCGATTGAAGCAATCCCTATGTACTAGATTTCTCTCATCTAGGTCCTGAAAGGCATCCTGCATGTTATAAAAAAGTTATGTGGGACGTTCCTATGGGCAGGTAACAAGGAAGATAAGGTTCCCTCATGGGTTGCTTGGGAAAAAATTGCGAGGCCAAAATCTTGGGGAGGATGAGGCCTCAAAGACCTTCCCCTGTTTGCAAAGTCGTTATCAGTAAAATCTAGTTGGAGACTTCCCTCAGTCGATAACCTTAGGACAATGGTGGTGAAAAGGAAATACATCTACCCACTCTCTTTGGGTGAATGGCTCTAGAAAGCAAACAAAATGTCCCAGAATGTGTCATCGCTATGGAAAGAAACAATTGAGTCTTTCAATGTCATGGGTGCGAGCCTAGCATGGAGCGTAGGCAATTGATCTGTAATTGAAACTTGAAGGTGATATACAAATTGCAAGTGAACATTTTATATGTGTTTTGGGTAATGGATCAAGTTACTAAACACATAAACAAGTGATTTTTAAACACAATTAACAGCCAAATCATAGACAAAATACCATATCAAAAACACATAACAACAAGCATGGTAAAGGAGTTCACCCCTCTCCTAGGCTACATCTCCTAGTCCAGCTTCCAATGTAGGGCCTCTTTCATTAAGTGCTAAAATTTATGTTTTCGTGGCTTTACAATACTCAGAATGTAAAACAAATGTCTCTAATGGATCCAGAACTGTCAAAAACCCCATCTGGGTTCTTTCTACATCTCATTTGGCCAAAAATTGAGAAAGTTATGCATGTTACAAGTTTTTCCCAAATTCCATATCTAACCATCCTACAGTTCGACCCAAATCTGGCTTGAGCACCCCAAACTTAGAACTGGTGCACAAACCTGGCCTACAATCGCACCTGATGGGCGAATTTGTCAGACAGATAAATTGTCCATTAATCCGCAGTTTCAAAAATCGTGGTCGCATGTGGGCCACGTGCCCAAAGGTTGAGGCTAACCGTCCACCCCCACTGATCAGAGCCCCAACACCTAGCAATTGGTCATATCGTGCCCATAAAACCCGAGCATGGTGCTTAAAATACATGTTGAGGAATTTAAATTCGGTGCTCCTTTCTACTGGTGGTGTGGTTATGTGACGTCCATGTGGCCCGAGGTTGGCCCCCTCCGTTCTCCTCCCACCTGGTTGTTTGGTGGGTCATAAGACCTCTGGCTGGCTCCTATCCATTCTCCATCGCGGTTCTGAGTTATGGCTCCCATTGCGTGGTGTTGTGGGCTGTGACCACAGGACTAGGGCCAATCCTTGGCCCATGGTCTCGCCCCATGGTTATGTGGGTGTGAGGACCAAGGCTGGGGCTTAGCCTTAACCCCATTCCAAACGATGAATTGAATTTCGATTTAATTACCACCAAAAACCATAGTTAATTAAGAACCAAATGTGATGGTTCATTGGTATGGCTTGTTACTACTTAGTTCTTGGTCGCAATTTCAATTCTAGTGGGTAGCTTAGCCCCTAAAAAAAAAAAAATTAACCCATCACTGGAGGCCACGTGGCTTTCCCACATTGGTCCATCCTAATACACAGTCAGCCCATATATTAGCTAAAAATAATTTCTAAGCCAACAAAAATTCAAATTTTTGGACTAATCAGGAGTGGCCAAGTGGCAGCTTGCCACTGACCCAAAATGTACAGTCACTCTGTTAATTCTGCAAATTTTTGCTTGTTTGAAAAATCCATCAGAACACGATATCAGGAGCATACAATATCGATTTTGAGTGAAATGAGTTGCATTGGATTCAGATCACCAAGATCTACGCACCGATACATGTTTCGAGCACTTTCGAACACTTTTAATTTTTATCACTAAATTGATCCATTGGATTATTCCTCCCCATTGGAAGCTTTTGGACCTCCAAAAGCTCATTTTCAGTCAACAAATAGATGAGGGTTCAATTCCCTCACCCTTCCAACCTCAACCCATTTGGTTTTGTTTGGTTTTGTCGCTTTGAGCTCCTCATGAGGGCAATTCACTTTTGAAGTCTTTGTCTTTTTGTCAAAGATAGGACCTTGTTACAATTCTTCAAGATGTTTAGAAGAGAATACTCATGTTAAAGAAATATGAACATTCTCTCATCGAACTTCAATCAAAGAAGAATTATTCAATTTCAAGTTCACTTCACCTTGAACATTGTAGTCATAACGATGCTTAGCAAGTCTAGCCTTGCATCTGGCTTGACTCTTTACCAAATGCGATCACCATCTCCATGCACCATTCTTCCCCTTCAAGGCCAAACATTATGAAATCCACAAGAAGATATTTTAGAATGAATATCCTCTTTGTCAAATAGCTTTTGCATTTGCTTTTTGACCCTTGCATTCTTTAACTCTGGCATCTTGTTCATACCAATGTTCAACAATGATGCGTCTTGCTGCAAATGAACTTCACATTGTTTTCCTCTTTTAAGAGGTAACATGTTGGACTCCTGAAACATCTTATCACATGGATTAGAAACCTTAATGAAATCACATTTCAAACTTGATTCATATCCTTGAAAAGCTTCAGATACATCAACATCTTTATGTTTAATCATCAACAATGTAAAATTTTGACTAGCATTTACAAACCTCTTCATTTGTCCAGCATTTATACGAGATAAATTCAACTTCTTGCTCTGTGTTATAACAATGTACTCAATTCCATCTTGTTTTCTTTAAACAAGTGATACTTGTTTTCATGATGATGAAAGATGGATTTCCTGTCATATAAGTGTAGACTTTCCAAAACAATCCCTCAAATATAAAATAATATCACATCAAATTCTACTTCATCAATAATCAATAAAATAACAAATCTAAATATATATTTTCTTATCACTTGCAACTTAAAACTTGGCATGGTCACATACCCAACCCAAATCTCTTCTTTCCCTTTGTAAAACACCACTCCATTGTAACAAAATTCCATCTTATCTGTTGATTAAAAATACAATCGTAAATTGACAACTGTGAAGATATCTTGTCTTCTACTTGTAGGAATAATTCACAATACTCTAAGAATGGGACGAAAGGAATAACTCATGATACGTTATCAATTGGGTGAGTATTTCTATACATCTCAATCAGAAAGATATATCTTCTCAAAAGGTATTTGTTAAGGATTAATAGAGAACTAAAATTTTGAAATATTTTAAAAGGTAAATATTTAATTTGAGTAAGAGTTTGGGATAACGTATAAGGAGTGGTTATTTCATTTAAATGAATAAAATATTGAAGGTTTGTTTTAATATTTAGATTAAATATTTGTAATGAAGTGTGTAAGTATTAAATAGAAGATATTTATGGTTAATTGGATTTAGTGTTGGGGTTAAGAGGAGGAATGCTATTTTTTTTGTTTAATTTTTCTACTGACATGGTTGTGTTTTTGAGTTAATTATTGATTAGGCTTTTCATGAGTTGATTGTTAATTGGGAACAAGGCATTAATGATCTCATTCTTGTTCATATGCTTGAAGGTGGGACATATTGCATTCTAAAGACAAAAAATGTGAAAGATAGCAATCATTCATTCTTGGGAGAAGAAGTTGTGTGAATGTTATTCTATGGGTGAGGATAGATATTTTCCTTGACAACTGGCAAGTTGTTGTTTTTTATGATGGTTTGTACATTGTACATTTGATGGGTGTATCATTTTGCATATGGGTCAGCCTATAATGTCGATGTCACATCTTGATGCCATTGATATTATGACACTAGCATGATAGTGTTTATCCACATTGATATACAACTTTGTCACTATATGCCCCATTACTTAAATCCTTATTTGTTAACTTGCGAGGAGTAATATATTTATCCTTCTTCCTTTTCTACGATATTATGACATATGTACAAAAGCAACACCATTTCAACAAATACATTGCATGACATATAGTTGGTTCTAAAAGGAGGGTCTCTTCTTCTTCTTCTTCTTCTTTTCTTTCTTTCTTTCTTCTTCTCTTTTTTTTTTTTTTTAAGTCAGGCACTTTTGCATGCATTACATCAAATAAGGATTACAATAGACCAAAATTTTTCTACTACTGGTCTGCCCGAAGGGAAATCAAACCAGTAACATAAGTTCAAAGTCT
The DNA here is from genome assembly GCA_000404065.3 of Pinus taeda. Taxonomy (NCBI): domain Eukaryota; kingdom Viridiplantae; phylum Streptophyta; class Pinopsida; order Pinales; family Pinaceae; genus Pinus; species Pinus taeda. Next base: position 184,163 of record APFE031370249.1, on the reverse strand, counting down.
TGAGGTTGTTGAGACCTCATCTAACTAAAGCATCTTGTAAATACAAAATGATAAAAACAAGTTGGTTGTGTCAGAGCTTAACATACGTCAACATGAAAAGACAAGAAATACTACTAATGTTGCAAACAAAAAACAAGTGAGTCATAACAAGTATTGGGCAAAATCTCTAGGCATCCATGTTGGTTGGTTAGTCTCTTCATCTAAGGAGAAGGAGATGTTGGATATTCTCCTGGCAAGAATGGCCAGCTTGCAATCTATACTATCAATGTTTTCCTCTAGCTTTGTCAATCTAATAGAATTCTCTTGTTGGGCCTTGTTGTACCTCTGTATGTCATGTGCAACATTCAAATGACATTTGACCTTGGACCTTGTGTTAGCGTCGTGACATTAGTGATGAAGTGACAAGAGCACATGCAATGCGCCCAAATATAATGGGAATCACAACCACCTTTTGTGTGAGTTAGCATCATATCAAAGTGAAAGTGAGGGAAGGCGGGTAACGCTCCACTCATAGACACCCTTCTTGGAGAAAATAAGAGTTAATATTAGATTAATGCCTTGTTGTAACTATTTTCAACCAAATGAAAAGATTAACTTCGCTTCATAATATTTATATTAATATTAATATTAATACCTTCTTATTTAAAAATTAGTAATAATTAATTGAAATTACTTCCTACATTTTTTAAAGGGATAGTATCACTATCTATCACAAAAATAATAAATTAGAGCGTTTACGTATTATTTACTAAAATATTCCAATTTCTGATTTATTTTACTAACTTTTTAAAAACCTTTGACAATATCTTTATATCCCTGTTAAAATTATAGTCTTTCAATACTTTTTAAAACTAATATGACGATACTTCATTATTATATTATAACAAAGGATCCACTCCTTATAATTATAAAAATTAAAACAATTTTAAAACATGTTAAAATCAATTCAATTTTATTGTTAATACTTACATCATACCTTTTCGAACCTTATTTCCCTATTTCACCTTGTATGACATTTCAACTTTAACGCTTACATCATGCCTTTACAAACCTTACTTCACCTTGTATGGCCTTTCTACTCGCAGTGACAGAGGAGTAATGGAATACTATAGAGTCTTGCTTGGGAAATGCCAAAAATGTCCCTTTTGGCTTCGTCCATGGGGTCGTGGATCACTTTTCAGTTTTTAATACAATTATTTTAACGAGAAACCTAGCCTTTCTAACTTTATTGCACTGAAAATGCATTTTATTATAGTAAAACCTTGACAATGGGATGATGAACATAAATGTTAATGTCATTGGTATGAATTTAAAAATAATATATCAATTTTATGAAAAAGCAATTTCTATTATAAATTATTTTTAATTTTATAAATGTTAAAATAATATTTTTTTTCCTTTCTTTTCCCATACAAACTACAATTTAGCGCTAAAAAATACATTTAGAAATAGTTGTGACTTTTGGAAACATTGAGTTGGGCATACCTTTTGGTAAGCAAAGATGTCTGGCATGTTACATGCCGAATAAAAAGTCATCACACTGATAATTGGCTCAACATGGGTAACTTGGGTTTGGTTTTTAAAAAGGGGTTTAAAATAAAATTTTAATTTTAATTTTATTAAAATTTAGGATATCTATTAGGATTTTGGGTGATTTACTTGAGCATATTAGGTGGGGAGTTGTCTTTAGTGTGACTTTTTGGACTTTTAGGTACCAGAATCTAATGGAAAAAATTGAGGTTAAATCTTGATTTGGGTTATTTAAACTGGTTTTTTTTACTGTAAATATAGATTCAGCATCCTGGAAAACCCCTAGGGCACTTGGATTGTGTAGGCTTACCCATCAAACTTGTGATTTCAATAAATTCCTGTCGGATTTTAGAGAAATTAGATCGAAAAAACCCATCAAAAAAGCTTCCAAAAAATAGCACTAAAGACAACTTGTATTAAGTGGTAGCGAATTAGTTGACCCAAAAACACCGAATTGGGACAAGGAACAAATTTCTTTGTGTGTATTAATTTTTTCCCACTATGTGAGTTAATATTATTATGAACATGTGTAATGTTAGTAATGCTATTTACATATTATTTGTACATCATAATAATAATAATGGTATATATTAAATTATTAATAAAGTTAATATAATGTTTTAAATTTTATTTAATTTAAATATTATTTTCATAAATTACTCGATATGTTTTATTTTTATTTTTCCAGGAAAGAAAAATCAATAATTCATAAATAGAAATCGATATTGGTAGATGCCCGAAGGCATATGTTGTAAACGTGGCTATGAAGTCCACAGTCAAAAATAAAAAATAAAGATACAAGGAAACCCAGAGGGTGTACTGTTCTGATGCATATATCCGCTATGTATAAACCCAAAAATTAACCCACGCAGGGGTTGACAACCATATAGTCTATTCAATTTATGTACAGAGCAAAACTAAAAAGGTTCAGATTCAAAAAATTGTGTAATTTAGAGGTTGTTGCCCCTTAGTAGTCCCTCATCTATATATGGTCTGTGGAAATAATGATAAATCCCTGCGGGTGTATGTTCTGCAATCATCCACTCTCCTAAAGGACGATGCGTCGCTTCCTTTGATAGCCTGTCAGCAGATTCATTTCTTTCCTTGTAGATGTGAGAAACAGAAATCTGATCAAAGAAAGTTTTGAAAATAACAATTTCTTCCAATATAGATCTCAGAGAGTATGCATTGCAAACAGCTGAATTGTTAAACCAATCAGTCACTATCTTTGAATCTCCAAATATTTGTATGTTTCGACATTGTTTCAGGATAGCAAAGTATAGCAGATGGCGAAGTGTTATCAATTTAGCATGATTGTTGGTGCCAGGTCCCAGTCCCAAACAAATCTGGTAGTAGTGTGTTTTAGAAAGGTAGAGGCAAATACCGCCCCCACAGCCGTGTAGTTGGGCAGCACCGTCATAATAGGCCCACGGGATAGCTTTGTTGATCTGTTCCTGTTGTATAATCCTTTGTCTCTTTTGGCTGTCATCATTTGGAAGCTCTTCGTATGCGGCACAAATCTGTAGGGGGAGAAGATTCCAGTTTACCAAATAATCATTAAAAAATATATATATATATATTTCTTTTGAGCCAAATATACCATGAGACGAGGAGAGGAAGGTTTCTTGATTTTGTTACAGCTGATGTACACCACCAATTCTCCCAAGCCGATGTTATATCAACCCCTTACCAGTGTCTAGTCATATTTAGAGATAGAAGGACTTGAGTCCATATGCTTCTGGTGGTAGGGCAGGTGAGAAAAAGATGTTGGGCTGATTCTTCTTCTTGGAGGCAGAGTACACATCGGGTAGGCCCCATAAAAGGCCTCCTTTTCAGATAGGAGCTCGTGGGGATCTTATCTTCTAAGATATTCCACATCAACAGTCTGGTACATGGAGGAGCTTGTAACTTCCATAGGTTATTCCACCAGCTTCTTATGATCTCTGGTTTCTTGTCTGCTATGATTATGTTATACCCCTGTTTTGGTGTGTATTGCCCAGTTTTAGAGTGAGCCCAGATTAGTTCATCTTCAACATTTCGTAATCTAACATGTGTTTCTGTAAGTGCCTGAAGGTAGATTTACCATATTCTACTCCAATCATCTGGAATGTGTCAGTGCAGATCAGTCAACCAGGCTTGAGTATGGAAAGTGGTATTTTGTTGATCCCCAATCTGTCCCAGATACTTGATACCTTTTTTGTTTAGTTGTTGGATCAGTCCATCAGATAGTATATGGCAGTTACCACTGCCAATCCAAGGATCAATGCCAATTCGGACAGAAGCTCCATTGCCAATCTTCCATAATAAGCCCTCCTTGATGATAGAAATAGAATTTAGAATGGCCCTCTATATCATCGAAATGCCCTTTCTGTGCCAAGATGGGCTTCTGATCCAGTCTATGATAGTCAATGGCCAGATGTATTTATGGAGAATAACCTCAGCCCAAAGGCTATTTTGTTTAAGAATGAGCCAACTCTGTTTGGCTACCAAGGCTTGAGCAAAAGCTGGAAGAAGTTTAAGTCCCCAGCCTCCCCACTGCTTCGCAGTAGCAATTCTAGTCCATTTTACCCAGGCAAATGGTCTACCCTCCTTACTTCTATTCCAGAGGAATCTACAATAGATTTGTTGAATTCTGTGAAGTATTCCTCTAGGAATCCAGGCAAGTGACATCCAGTACACCGGGGTGGCTTCAAGGACTGTTTTGATAAGGACAAGTCTGCCTGCCCTAGACAGGAACTTATGACACCAACAGCTTATTCTCTTCTCCACTTTTGTGATGAGCCAAGTCCAGTTTGCAATCTTATAACCATCTGGTTTTAGTCTGAAGCCCAAATATTTTAATCCCCCCATCAAATCAGTTGCTTGAAAGGGAAAATATTGAGTGGCCAACAAAGATTCCTGTAGGGTGCATTCAGATAGAGAGATGGTGGATTTTTCTCTGTTGATCTCCATTCCCGTGGCTCTACAGAACAGCTTCAGAATCTCATTCAAAGAGGTCGAGTCCTGGACACTGCCATTCAAGAAGATCAATATGTCATCTACAAAAAGTAGATGTGTCAGGTAGAATTGATCCATGATTTTTAGGCCTTGAAGGCCCCCCCTTCTTTTTTCCGTAGCTATGAGCTTGCTCAATCCTTCCATGACTAATAAGAAAAGAAGTGGTGATAAAGGGCATCCCTGCCTTATTCCTCTATCAATATTGAAGGAGGGCGATGTTGAACCATTAATGAGAATGGGAAAAGAGACAAAGGAGATGCATCCCATGATCCAGCTAATGAGTGCGGGGGGAAATCCCAAATGAGTAATAATCATCTTGATGTACAGCCAATTCACTTTGTCAAAGGCCTTTGCCAGATCAATTTTGAGAGTGAGTCCCTTGAGATCTCTGAGTTTGATGGAGTGGAGGGCTTCCTGGGCTCTACCAATGGCATCCTGAATATGTCTATGGTGGAGGAAGGCAAATTGCTCCTGAGAGATGTGATTGGATAATATAGGCTTGATGCTGTTGGCGATGATTTTAGAGATGATTTTGTATAGACAGTTGCAAAGGGATATAGGCCTGAAGTCGTTAGAAGAGGATGGAGAATCAGTCTTAGGGATCAAGGCCAAGTAAGTGAAGTTAATGAGGGGGTGGATGTGTCCCGAAGTTCTGCTTTCTTCGATGACTGTAAGTAGATCCCCTCCCAATAGCTCCAGAAAAGCCAAATAGAACTCCACTGGCTAGCCATCCGGGTCCAGACTCTTATCTTTCTTGAACCGCTTGAGAGTTCCTTCCAATTCTTCCAGAGTGACCAGTTGATTTAAGTCCTTTGCTTCTTCCTGATCCACAAACCTTGGAAAGTGGCCAGCTAAATTGATGATATCCGAGAGGTTGATGGCTATCGGCGTAGTGAATTGCCTCTTGAAATGTGTAATCCCCAATCTGGCAAGTTGTGGGTGAGTAGAGGCCCAACCCTCAGACTCACAGGGCATTTGCTAGATAGTATTTGTGGCCTTTCTTCCATTTGCAAAGTTGTGGAAGAATTTGGTATTACCATCACCCGCTTGGAGCCAGGTGGCTCTACTTTTCAATCTCCATTGTTCTTCTTTTTCCAGAAGTATCTTGTTTTTTTGGTTCTCTAATGTGACTAGATTCATTTTAGTCTCCTCTGATAGGAAACCTAGCCCCTGTTCATTCGTTAATTGTGCAATCTGTAATTCAATATCAGCAAGTTGTTGGTCATCTCTCAGCTTCTTTCTCTTAGACCACTCCTCTGTCAATGACCTGAGTTTATTAAGCCGAGTACAGAAGTCTGCAGCCGACCTTTGTTCCCTCAGGGGGGTTGAGCTCTCTAGAACTTCGTCACCATGTTGATGTAGTTAGGATCTTTAAGATGCCCAACAAAAAATTTGAAGGGGGAGTGTGCCTTTTTTGATGGTCCAGTAATTTGGAGGAAAATGGATAGATGATCATAAGATCCCCCAGTTCCCACCCATTGTCAATAAAGGGGAAGGTAACGGATGAGGTCTTCATGAATCAAGAACCGATCCAATTTTCGGCCCAAGGCAGCCTACCCAATCCGCCTATTATGCTAGGTGGGCAGTTTCTTATTCATGGGAACATCAACTAAATTGCAGGCATACAGTAGAGTGCTCATCTGATCGGAAATAGGATCGATTTGAGCATGATGTCCCCAGGATTCTTCCATGCCCAAAGAAAAGTTTAGATCCCCCCTTATGGTGGAGTTTGTGATAAGATCATGTTCCAACAACTTGTGCCAAAATTCCATTCTGTTCTGATTAGGGGCATAAATGTTAATCACTTTTAGCTGAAGTCCTAGCTCCCCTGCGAAAATTTCCATGCCAATGAAACCCATGCTGCCCCAGGTGGATATAAGCTTAACTGATTTAGGATTGAAGCCAATTGCAAGACCACCAGTTCTACCTATGGCATCCATACCCTAAAATACCCAGCCCGGCAGAATAGAGTGAAGGGATCGGATAGTGTTATCAGAAATGCCAAGAGTTTCTTGAATGAAGATTATGTCACAGAAAGTATCCTTTAACAATCTTTTGAGAGCCAATTTCTTTTTGGGGTTGGCTAGTCCCCGGCAGTTGTAGGAGAGCAAAATCATGAGGGACCATGGGCAGTGGGCTCCAATGCTCCAAGTGCCCTCTCAATGGTATGTTGTCGGCCCCTCGCAACATCCGCCACCGCTGACTTTATGGCAGATTTGATCTTTGATGGGCACCCTCTGGCAGGTTTATGGAGCTTGGTCCTTCCTGGGGAGAGGCCCAATCCAAGATGCAGGGTTTTAGGTCGAAGTTTGGAGTGGAGGTTGTAGGGATGGGGATTAGGCCCAGAGGGGGAGGAAGTGTGAGAAGGGGGAGTGGAGAAATCCCTGTGGGAGGTGGGAGTGGTGGAAAAAGTGGGCGGGGGCACGGCTAAAGAGCAGGGGATGGAAGAGTGCAAAATGCAGAAGAGGGGGTATGCAGAGATGTATGCAAAACATTTAACATAACATCTGAAAAAAGAGCAGCGAATATGGGGAAAGACTCATTACTCGGCAGAGAAGTAGCTTCCGCTGCTGATTTGGAGCTTGTCCTGGGAGGAGATGATGGAGCTTTTCGCCGGTTCCCAGTCTTCTTTGTAGCATCCACCGCAACTTCAGCCGGTGCCCCTCCTTGTTCCTGTTCACCCTTTTTCTGCTCTACAGAGGTCTGTTGCTTCATCCCCTTTGAGTTTTCCGTGGTCAACGAAGAATTCAGAGGGCAATCCTTATATAGGTAACCCACTTTGTGGCACCTCCTACAACGAAATGGGACTCCTTCATAGTCCAAAAATTGTTTGTGAGATAAATGCCTCCTGTGGAGAGTAATTTTCTCCTCTAGCCCAGCCCTGGTGTCAAGGTGAACCAAAATCCTTGCCATTGTCATGATTCCAGTTTTTTCGAAGGACTTATCATGTTCCAGGTAAGTCCCTAGGGCATCTCCGATACGTTTGAAAACTTGAGGTGTCCAAAATTGCAAAGGTAGACCGGGTAGTCTAACCCAGATGGGTCCAGCTCCGAGATGTTCACATTCAGGATCGAAAAGAGGATCCCATCGTTTCAATAGAATAGGTGCGAGCTCAATGTGCCAGTAACGTGACAAGATCCAATCCGTGTACTCCTCCCTATGAAAGTAGAAGGCGAACCATCCTCTGGCCAGCACTTGAATTATAGTGAGTTCTTTCAGCAAGGAACACCATATCTCCACTGTCCAAAGACGCAATCTCTCCACTGTGTAGTTTTTGCCTCGAACACGGCCAACCAGAACTTTCCTCGCCGTATCCATTGTGTCTACCGTTTGAACGTCTTCTCCAAAGGTCAGGTTGATATCAGTGTCGATAGCTCTGAGACACCGGCCCTTTTTCAGTTTATCCGAGCGTCGTCCCGTAGGGTATTCTTTCAGAAGGTTTCGAAGAGCTGTGCTGTGCTGAAAAAGTGGGTCTAGGGTTAGGTATAGGTGTTCTAAAACAACCAAAACGAATCGGGGAGTGAGGGTTGAGACTGCACGAGCTCGGGTGAGTGAAGGATTGCTCAGGTCGCGGGGGGTTTGACGAGTCAGCCTGTGCCAGGGAGATGGAGGGAGGGTACATAGGCAGGGAGAGCCGCAGGGGAGGAGGAGGGGGATGTTGCGGGTGGTGTGGCAAGGGGGAGTCGAAAGGAGGGGAAGCCTGTATGTAGGAGCCGAGGAGGTTCAAAGTGGCCGGGGAGAAGAGGGGACATTCCAAGCCCAGAAGGTTCGCTACATTGACCACAGGGTGCTGGCGCTTGCCGGAGATAGGCGAGTGTTTCTTCGTCTATTTAGCAGTTGTCGTCCGACCCATATTATTCTTCCAGGGGCCCTTGACCGATGTGAAGTTGTGCGCCCATATTTCCTGCTCCGACATGGGGTCCTCCTCGTAGTCCACAAGGTCCTCTTCCACCATTTTAGCCGGTTGCAAAACTTGACCTCCGCGTGACCTGGGGGAAGCAGACGGTATTAAACGGGGTTGACAGTCTATGTAACGGAGGTGAGGCCAGAAACCACGGGCCCTATCACGTGAATAAACAAAAGAAACCACCAACCGGCTCGACTGTGCAGGAACCATTAAAAAATGAAAACATAAACAAACCGCGGTCAGACCCGTGAAGGAACCCGTGCTACCTTGTCCATTGAGCGCTCGTTGTTGCAGTGCCGCAGTTCTGTCATCTGAAACCCTAGGGTTCCGCCATGGTTAGGGTTCGGAGTTCCTTATCTGCTCTTTTCCACTTCAAGGAAGGTTTTGTTGTAGCATGAGGACTCTTGTTCTTATTATGGAAATAATATTTGAAAATTTTAAAAATACTTAAAAATGTTATATTTTAATTTTGAGAATAATTTACAAAATATTTAGATATTTTAAAATATATAATTTTAAAAATTATGTATATGATAAGAGCTTTTGGAATACTATGTAAGATTATTGCGGTGTCTCACATTTTGAGTGGACACTTCACCATTTTTATTTGAAGAGTATTGTCTTTTAGGATGGGTGAAGTATTCACCCGAAATATTAGACACCTCAATAATCTTACACTTTATTCCAGAAGCTCTCATCATCATATTCTTAGTTGTGAAAACTTACATGCTAAGGAGTTAGAGGGAAAAATGAAGCAAAGGTATTATAAAGAGGTGATCAACCCAAATCTTGATAACCAAAATTAACTTTCTTCCTTGACTAGTGCTAAGAAGAAAATGAACCTTGCCAAGATAAAAACTAATTCTCATGAGCTTCAAAGTGAAATCGGGCGTTGGTTAATTCCCAAAACACCTTAGGACGAAAGAGTTTGTCACATTTGCAATACTAAGAGGGTTGAAAATGAAAAACACTTTCTCTTGGATTGTTTGACCATTACTCACATCCGTTTTATTTTTCAGAATCTTTGCCGCACTACCAACCTTCTTGACTCGTTAAGTCAACAAAATTATGGTGACCTCAAAACGCTTCTCTCCCTTCTTTTCGATCATAAAAATAAAATATTAAAGAATCTCAATTAGTCTCTTACTTTCTTAAGGTCCATAGACCATATTGGTTTTAGTAAACGTTAATCATCACCATTATCGTTATCTCTCACACACACATATAATTTTACATTCTAATTTTAATTATCAATTTAAAAAATAAAAATAAAAAATCTTGAATTTAAATTCTTTATTGAATATGTTTAAATTCATTACTTTGTAATTCTTTTATGTTTTTAAAATAAATTAAAAGTTTAGCTTTTTAATGTGTATAAGTTTTTAAAATTAAATTAAAATTAAAATTTTTAATATTTCTAAGTTTCTTTAGAATCTTAATTTTAAGACTTTTACTTTGTTCCATCATATCCTCATTTTCAAGGTCTTATAAAGAACCCTACAAAAGGCTTATATAAAACCTTTTGTCTCAATTCATACTCATAGAAGGAGATTAAATATTTTAGAACTATGATATTTTTTAGTTGGTTATTATTAGAATTGTTTCAATCAATTTCAATTAATTTGGATGAAATTGTGTTTTTTAATGCATAAATTAATTGATTATCTTAAAATAGTTTTATATAATTATATATTGTGAATATTTAATATTTATAGTTTCATTTCATTCAAAGTATTTTTTTTAATAATAGGAAAATTTATTATAATTTGTTGTCAAATCAATAGTATAGACAACCATTACTAGTTGTTATTCACGAATGTGGTCTGACTCGTCATTGTTATTCAAGAAAAACCATGCCACTTGGAACTACCGTTGGTGGTCTGTAAGGGGGTAGGCTTTTGCTTTTGCCAAATGCCTCTGGATCTTAGGTCATTAACTTGTTTCCTTACGTCCGAGAAAGATGAGATCTTAGCTAAGCAAAAGTAATTTTAGAGCATACTCCAAGCCCAAATACTAAAATACCAAATTTTACATCAAAAATATCAAAATATTTTTATTTATTTTTTAAATGACAAAAATAGATTAATTTATAACATATTTAATTTATTTGGGAGTTGGATCCCTTGGACATACTAGTAGTATGGGGCCTCGAGCCTAATCAATGGAACCTAGCTAGGGTGAAACCTCAAACTTGTCTATCACCAGTTGCAATGGTTACCCTCAAAGATTCTGTGTCACCAGGGTTTTTCAACGACAAGAAACAAGGTGGGAACAAGGCATGTGAGGGGCCAGAGTCGGGGTAAGGAGTGGTTTCTCAAGAAGTAGAGGCAATTTGTCCAACGCCGAAGTCAGAAGGGCCCAGGGTTTCAAACGATGTTTCTGTTAGTACTTGCATTCTTATACCCTCTATTTCAGAGTTTCCTAAGAAGCATCAGATAGTTTGTACAAGAGCTCTCAAGGATATTGTGAAGAGTTGTGGGTTATGGGTTGGAAACGTGCATAACAAGAATGGAGAAGCAGGGTCCTCGGGTCTTATTCTTGTAGGTCCTTCGACTTTAGAGTTGTGCAACAACAAAGGGCTGGGTTTTCAAACCCTCATAAAAAACCCTAGATTCTTGCACAGGGTCGCATTCAAGGGACAATACATGGAGAATATGAATATGAATGAATTACCCTAAAAAAACCCTAAAAAATAAGGGGGGTGTGGTAGTTCGTAGTTTCAGTAGTGGAGCCATCAAGAATGACAATCGAGGCATCCAAAAATTACCTTCTCTAGGTCCAAACTGTGAAGGGAGCATGGGAAAAGGGAAAAAACCCTTAATTGGAGAATTAGGCACGGTCTTTCATGGAAAACAACAATAGGAATCAGGCCTTCAAGGTTCGGGTGTGAAATTTGTGGCTCCAAATGAGGTGGTTGGTACTCAGAGGAATTCTATCATACGGAAAGGAGAAGCCCATGAAGAAAATATTCAAATTTTTATAGAGCACTCATAGTTTTACAGAGCAAGCAACAGACTCAGAAGGCAAAGGAGCTCGGAGGTCGGGGAACAAGTAGAAAAAAATAAATGGTATTAGAAGAAAGTCAGAGGGTTATAATCTGATCTTTGGGGAGAATATCCATTTCAACCCAGCTATGTCGACTTCCGACCACATCCTTATGGGAAGACCAAAAGGGAAATATTTTTTAGTGAAAGAGCTTAATGAATGGATCCAACAAACATGGGCGGACTCTCCAGCAAGAGAAGCAATATCGATAGTACTTGCTCAAGGATGGTCCATACTGAAATTCAACTCTACAAAGGCAGTAACATGGTTGCTCGATAGAAATTGGAGTATTGCCTCATCTTCGATTATGCTCAAGCATTAAAACCCACTATTTGACGCAAGCATAGAAAAATAGAGGAATTTCTTGTTTGGGTGAGGTTGTCAGCCCTTCCCCCTCAGATGTGGATAGAGGATATATTCAAGGCCATTGGCGATAACGTCAGGAAATACTTGGAAGCGAATATGTCCTTCATCGAGACAAGGACAAGGAGAGTGGCCACAATTTTGGTGAAGCTTGATCCTCGTGAAGGACTGTTTGAAAAATTGAAGTTCACTTTTGGGGAAAATAGTCATATATAACAGCTTGACTATCATGAACTCTCGTTTTGATGCCATAGATGTCACAGGCTTGGTCACTCCATTAAGGGAGGCAGAACAACACGGCATTCATACTACAAAATAGGTAGTTAAAAGGTTGGAAAAAAACAGAGAGGTCGTTAAAATGGAAATGGAGGGCGGCGATTTGCAGGAGGCCCAACTCGAGATCGAGGAAATCATTAGTGCTTTGTAGGCTTCTCTCCCTTTGGGTACCTGCTCTCCTCTTTCATCCTGCCTTGTTTCTATTTTTTTTTTTCCTTTATGTCGTTAGATCTTGGGCTTGGTCCTTACTGGGCTTTTACTTTTGTTATTAAACTGGAAAACCTTTCATTTGACCCTCTTGACAACATTGTAACAACTATTCTTCTGCTTATGTCCTCTTTTGTCCCTATGCCTGAACCTGTGGATCCTCCCTTGGTAAACTTACCTTACAACTTGTTGAAGGCTGGAGCTTGACTACCTCAACATCGGGGAACACAACCCAGTCAGGAGCTTAAAGAAACTCCATTTTCGTTGAAATTGGTGGGTTTGACTGGGTATAAAGGGACCAATTTCTTGTATTAAGAGATTTAATATAGTAACATAATGAAAACTGATGAAATAATTCCATAGCTAATGATAAAATTACTAAATAAACGTATTCTACTTATTTCCCAGGATAGTACATCTTTATATGTGATTCAAAGAAAGATTTCACAAAGTATATAACAATATAGATTATTCAATACTTTGATGAAAAGAAAGCATATATAATAAAATTAATTAATTAAATAGTTAATTAATTTAGCTAGTTAAAACTCAATCACATAAAAGATCTCGTTATCTCATACATAATCACTAATCATTCAATTATGCACATCAATAGTGATAATGATTGATTGTTTTCAAAGCATTTATATAATGAAATAACGCATAAGAGATTCACTATCTAATTCAGTAATACATAACCATAACATAAAGATAATAGGACCCAATGCATTAGTGCTATGCTTATGAAAAAGATAGCTTTCAAGGTCAGCTTCTCAGTTAGATAACTTTGGATCAAACAATAGTGCAAGTTCAAATTTGTCTTCTCAAAATTATGGACCCTTTGAAGGGGTTTAAATAACCTATTAATATTACAAAAATAGTAAACTTAAATTAAAAGTCTTCAAAAAAGCTTCAACAAACTAAGCTAAGATAAAGGACAACTAAATTAGTGATCTGTTGTAACAGGAACTCATGTTTGTGCTTCAGATTGATTCTTCATCTCCTCTCTGAGATTATATATGTCAGTGAGTGGCTTCAGCTGGGGGGATGTATTGGTTGCATGCACATTTGTCCCGTAAACACTGCATCACTAAGCGCTGGAAGAAATTGTATTGTTGCATTCGAGAGACACCTCAGCACAAGCCACTGACTATGAGGCTTCACTAGAAAATGCCAATAACTTTCAAGGTTTGCTTGTGATAAACTTTGAATGTCTTGAACCTTCTTTTTAAATGTTTCCTGCCAAGATTGTTTTAAATATTTGACGTCTGGTAAGGTGTCCTTTCGACAGTCCTGAATTAGATTGGCTTGAAATAAGATATCTGTAATGTATTCAGTGAAATTTGAGGCAAGATTTCTAGCTTTGATAATAGCCATATTTTCCCGTTTCATTTTGATATCCCAGTCACCAAAAATGATATCCTTCTGTGATTCTTCAATTTGAGGAAGATCAGATGATCTTCCCTGAGCATTGTCTTGCCAATCTATATACTCTAAATTCTTCTCGTCAATATCTTCATAAAACGTCCTCAAATCGGACAGTTGGTTTACTAAAGAATCTTTGGTCTTTGACAAGTCATGAATTAAAGCCAATTTATGACAGAAGATAGCCTACTGCCCTGTTAGGAGTATGTCCAGTTCTGATGCCTCTTTGCAGACTTCATTTATCTCTGGATTTTCCCTCAACTGGTTTATCCTTTGTTGCAATTGGAGTATCTATTCATCCTTGTCCTTCACTTCAGATTCAAATTGTAGCTTTAAATCATTAAAACTTTTTGCAACTCGGTAAGATTTTCTTACCATTGTTTCTCAATCGCATGCTTTTCAATCTAAAAAGTTTGCTCTAATTGAACAATCCTTTGATTTTTTTCTTTCATTAGCAGTTGTATATTTGCAACTCTATCAATGGTAGCACTAGCGTAAGCTCCTGCGAACTGAGATAATCTGTTTAATTCCTCGTCAGGGGGTGTTTTAGCTCCTTTCCAAATAACTTGAAAAGGAGTCTCATTTGTAACTAGCGCTTGCAATTTCTCTAAGTTTCTTTTCTTCCTTGACCTGCTCATTACTGCTCTATGCTTTGGACTGTAAAATACGTCCAAAGGTGGGATTTATTCAATCTTGAGGACTATCTCGGCAATAGAGAATGCATAAATTATTTCCAAATCATCAACAACAATTGATTGATTGACAATCTCAACATTAATGTTATTCTCGGGAGTTTTAGGAATAGTATTACATTGGAAAGCCTCAATAGTAAACGAGGTTATCCCTGTAGTTTTTGGAACCTGTTCAGTCTCTCTGCTAACTGTAACCTGTTCTGCTTGTATATCGGTCAAGATACCTATAACTCGAGTTTATTCTATTGTCAAAACATGGTTGAACTCCTCCCATACTTCATCCAATTTGTTCTCCTCTTTAATTTCGCTTGGTTTCTCAACAACTATAGTAGTTGTTTTAGAGACTTGGGAAATAATTGGAGCTTTTGAAGAGGAAGCTGATGCATCTAAAACTTCTGAGTTCTGTCAAAAAAAATTTAACAAGGATTCTAGCAAATGGGTTATTCTTTGTTGACGATATTGATTGAATCTAATCAATTCGTTAGGACATAGATGATTTTCTGCCAATTTTTCTACCATATAATACTCTGGAACCATTTCAAACAAATCATCAAACTTGTCAGGCTCGCTTGAAAATGGTTTGAGCTTAGCCTATGTTGTAACATCTTTTGCGACGCCATTAAGATCATATGGATTGTTTAGTATGGTTGGAAAACTAAAGGCTTTTAATTGTTCAATCTCAACTAAAGAATGCTTGAAATTCTCTAATGCATAGGTACCACAGGGGATAGGAAAACATGGCCAGGTGGATTTCTTTGCATCTATAAGTACTTTAGCTAAGCCCTTACCAACTGTTTGGCAAGAAACTTCCTTGGCTAACAATTTATCTGGGACAAAAAGGGGCAAAATGTGAGGATGGGAAAGGCTACCAAAAACCCGAATGTAAGTAAATGACTCTTCCCTGAACCACTTACCTATAGGCTTTAAGTCTTTATTGGCTTCTATAGTAAGTCTAGGGGATTTTCTGCCAAAGACCTCTTGGTGGATAGGGAGCATGGCCTCATGACAAATTTTGTAGAAGTGAGCATGGTATTTGGTTTCCCAAAGGATATCGAGATAAATAGACATGGGAATAGGAAATTGGTCTGTTCATTTCCATCCAAGGGATGGAAAATCATAAGAAAAATAAATCGCGTCCATGACATAGGTGCTCATAAAGAAAGGAGGAGTCGTTCTCTCAAGAACATTATGCTTCTGCCTATAATTTCGGATTTGGGTGTTCAAATTGTTGGATAAAATAATCGCTCAATCCATGATATAGACATCAGCGGAGGCTTCTATCAATGGCACCCATTCTTCAGAGAATTTTTGTGTATTTGGATAACCATAAAGGCAACATAACATAGCAACAATATGAGAGAAAGGGCCAACAATAGAGGCTAATGAATACATACCCCTGTCCTCTCGCTTGTGTTTGTTTGGGTCCCTTCTCCATTCCCTGATCAGCTCCGCAGGGTTCGGATTCTCTTGCATGAATTTCTAGACGAATTGCGTATCATATTTCTTTTGAGGTTGAGGTAGATGATACCTTTTCCTTAAATCCTCAGGTTTAAAAGACCCAATAACTGTCTTCTTCAGAGTTATAAATGTTTTGTTTGTAATGTCCAGATGGCCAACAACCCATCTCATCATACCTGTATATGTTAGAATTTTGGGGCGGGCAACAATTCTGTGGAGAAATGAATTGGCCACATCATTCCATGCGTCGTAGTTACTTGGAGGAGAATCATCAATAGTAGCAACCTATTTCACAATTATTCTTGGATTTTCATCCGCTAATAATTTTTATATTGCCTCTCGAGAGGCAGAACCGACATCCAAAGTGCATGTAGTATATGTAAACAATGGAGACATATCAGACACTTCTTCAAGGGACAAAACTGGTTCTTATTGTATTACAAACCTTCTCCTCACCTTGATTATTCTTGTCATGTCCTCTTACTTCTCTTTATTGGAATTTACCAATAAAGAAACAAACCAAGATAAGTAGCAAGAGCTTCAAAATATGCAAAGAGTCATATCAATTTAATGTGAGTTTTATGGAAAAATCCTTTCACATTAACTCAAAATTATTACAAATCATCAAAAAACCTCGAAATTAGAACTATGCAGAGTAGTCATTTAATTTTCAAATGTTTGTTCACGTGACGTTGACCCTTGTCATTATATCGGAAAATATTTTATCAGTGTTTGGTATCGGGTGATATTAACATAACTCAACGATCTATGATTTCCGAAAAACATATAGGTGCGGGATCTACATTAGCGAAATACTAGAGTTTTAACAGAATGCAATATCAACATCCATGAATTGACGAAATGCAATATCATCTTTTTATGGATTGTGATATTGGTTTCGGCATTTCACATTTCGGCTTCTCGTTATTTTGCTTATCGGCTTTTTGCATTCCGGCTTTTCGTTATTTCGCATTTCGACTATTCTTTGAAATGACTGATACCACACGTAGGTTTTTGTAAGGCAAATCCTTTTATGGTATTTTCATTTATTTGTTATGATTTCGGATTCACAAGAATTATAATTTATCTCCTAAAACTACAAAAGGATTCCTAAAAGGTTTTATGCCATTTTCATAAACTTTCTTGTTTTATTCAAAAATCAAAGAGTAAATATAAAACTTATTTTATCTAAACAAGGAAGGATTCTATCCTAAAAATTTTAAAGGGCCCCCATTATTCTTTCTCCTAAGTCTAAAGATAATGGGGGGTTGTTGAATACCACAACACAACCTTTGTCCTCGATCCCAAAAGGACTCTTCCTTAATTTTGTTGGGGGGATTGGGTGTCCTACCTTCAAAAGATGAGCTCGTTAAAAACCATGGTAGGAAATCCAATATTTCAATGGCACAACTGAAGGTTAGGCTGGACATTGCCGATGGTAGACAAAAATCCTTAGTCGAGGCGCTTAGAGTGGCGCAGGACCCTGGTTTAGTTCCAAAATGTTAGTCATATCCTTCAATTGCAAGGGTCTAGCTAGTACCTAGAAAAAAATAGCTTTGAGGAGGCTCATTTCCTCTTCATGTCCAAATATCATCATGCTTCAAAAAAATTTAGGCCATGGTAATCTCTGACACTCTCAATAAGTTGTTTTTGGGTTGGTTTTTCTAAGCCTCAGATGCAAGAGGGCGTTTTGGGGGTATATCCATGGAGTTTAATCTAAACAAGTTTAGGGTCATAAACCTATGGAGCTCTGAACTTTCTCTGGGTTTGGAGATTTTCTCAGCCGAGCTTAGCATGGAAATATCTATGATAAATGTTTATGGGCCCTGACAAGACCATGCTCTGTTTTGGAACTATTTATTGTCTAAATCATTTATGATGCTTGACAACCTCTTACTGGGTGGGGATTTTAATTTCTTCTTGGCGGCATTGGATGTTTGGGGACCCCAAGCTCATATTTACCCGTTGGCCAATTTCTTCTCCAGAAAATTGTGAGACTGTAGACTCATAGATGTGACCCTGATCAAGTATAATCCCACGTGGCGAAATAGGTGCACTAGGAACACCATGGTAGCTAAAAGGCTAGACAAATTTCTAATGGTGGACGATCTAGTTCACAAGATACCAATGTTTTAAATAGAGGAGGAATGACTTGTTATAGAGTTTTATAAACCCTATAACTCTATAATAGGTCATTCCTCCTCTATTTAAAACTATCCTCACCTGTATGGATTCATTATTTAACAATATCAATGTTTTTCCAATGGATAAGATCTAGAGGAGAGACTTTGATCATCACCCTGTTTTCCTAGATATTAAAGGAGGTAACACAAAACTAGGAAGCCCTTTCAAATTCAATACTTCATGGATGAAGGAGGAAAGTTATGTTCAAATCAGCAAAGACACCTGGAGTCCTTACAACTGGCAATAGTTTCTGTCTATTGCCCAAAAATTCATGGAAAATCTTAAGAAGGGTAAACAAGTATAAACCCAATGGGAAAAACAAAAGAAGGTCAAAAACGAGGAGGATTTAAGGGCTATTGAGAAATAATTGGCGAGTATGGAGGGTCTATAGGGATGCAATTATGAAACATAGGAGGCAAAAGGTTAAATTTTAGATCTGGAAGGTAAGAAGAGGAGGATCATGCTAGACAAAGAGGAACAATGGAAGTTGAAAATCATAGTTATATGGTTAAAAGCGAAGATGAAAACTCCCAAATTTTCTAAAACTATGCTCGAGGCAAGAAGAATATTAATACCATTTGGGAATTGCAAAGACCAAATGGTAGCAAAGCCAACACTTTCAAGGAGATAGCAACAATGGGGAAGGATTAGTTCAAAAATCTATATAAGGCACTAGAAGAAGTCACGATTGCGGAGGTGATCAAAACAACTCAACACTTTCCAAGATTCACGAAGGCATAAGATAATAAAAGCCTAATGGCTCTGATTGTTAGAAAATAGAGAGAGAGTCAGAGATTGTTAACACACACAAATCACACACTAATTTTATTGATCTCACAAAGATTACATATATAGGAATACATGATACTTCTAGATCCAAGAATAGTGGATCTAGATACTAAAAATAGTTGATACAACTAATAACCTGGGAACTCACACACTTACACCTCATGACAACTTGGAAGTCATGGAAGCATTACTTCCAATACATTCCCTTAATGCGTTCATGACAAAACCAGAAAGTAGACATTACAATAATGAACGAATCTCTGTAAAACTTTTCTAATATGGTCATCACTAGCACACACATCCACTTTGAAATCTCATTGTTTCCACTCTTTTCTTCACCGCACTTTCGAGTTTCCCCCTTGATCCATTTAAGGCATAACCACTTTAGACCATCGTTGACTTGCTTTGCAAAATTGATGCTTCTCAACTTCCCGGAGCGCAATGGGCCTGTCTCAATACTAAACCATCTTGTGGAACTGCCACCATCTGTTGAATATATGGCCTTCCATTATATTTACCAGTTATCTAGGATAACATTCTGGGTACAGAATGTCTTCAGTGGACAATTCTACAACTTGACCTTGTAAAAATAACCTATATTGACGCTCCCGGAGCTCTACGGGTCACACCAACTTAACCTTATTAAGAACTACCTGTAACTAATGCTCTCAAAGCACGACGAGTCTTCATGATTCTCTATATATATCATCTCACAAATCTAACAATGAAATTGTATGAAACATCCTCCTTCATAAGTCCATAATAATTTACACAAAATATCTAAATAAAATCATAATAAATTTGCCCATTATATATTAAACTCACCAATAATGACATCATGTTATAGGAAACAACTCCTCTAAACTTTTTCAACCTAAAATATTTTATTTTAAGGGCTAATTTTGTACTAGGAAATGCTGTCGCCATAATTTTCAATCCCTAAATAGATTATCTGAAATTTGATAAGTAAGCAGAGTCCATTCATATTTAGTCTATCTCACTAATACGATACCAAAAATAATTTACTTCTATAATCTTATACAATTGGTCTTTTTAACATATTTCTTTTAATCTCTTCTTTCCCTTTGTAAAACACCACTCCATTGTAACAAAGTCCCATCTTATATGTTCATTAAAAATACAATCGTAAATTGACATCTCTGAAGATACCTAGATATCTTGTCTTCTACTTGTAGGAATAATTCACAATACACTAAGAATGTCACGAAAGGAATAACTCATGATACACTATCAATTGGGTGAGTATTTCTATATATCTTAATGACAAAGATATATCTTATCAAAAGGTATTTGTTAAGGCTAAATAGAGAACTAAAATTTTGAAATATTTTAAAAGGTAAATATTTAATTTGAGTAAGAGTTTTAGCATAACGTATAAGGAAGGAATATTTCATTTAAATGAATAAAATATTGAAAGGTTTTTTTTTTAATATTTAGATTAGGTAAGCATTAGGTAAAAGATAACTCCTTAGGTATTTAGATATTTGTAATGAAGTAGAGTAAGCATTGGTAAAAGATAGTGATGATTAATGAAGAGAAATGTTAATTTTTTTACTTTGGTTTAATTTTTTTTTGTTTTTTTGAGTTAATTATTGATTAGGTTTTTTATGAGTTAATTGTTCATGGGAACAAGACATCAATGATTTCATTATTGCTCACATGCTTGAAGGTGAGACACATTATATTTCAAGGAAAAAAGGTAAAAGATATCAATAATCTATTATTGGGAGAAGAAGTTGTGTGAAGTTATTCTATGGATGAGGATAGATATTGTCCTTGACAACCTCCAAGTTGTTGTTTTTTATGATGGTTTGTACATTCTACATTTGATGGGTGTATCATTCTGCATATAGGTTAGCCTATAATGTTGATGTCACATGTTGATGGCTTTGATATTATGACACTAGTTTGATAGTGTTTATCCACATTGATATACAACTTTGTCACACTATGCCCCATTACTTGAATCCTTGTATGTTTACTAGCGAGGAGTAATATATTTATCCTTCTTCCTATTCTATGATATTATGACATATGTACAAAAGCAATGCCCTTTCAAATACATTACATGACATAAAGTTGGTTCTAAAAGGAGGGTCTTTTTTTTAATCAGTTAAGCACTTTACATTGCTTCAAATAAGGATTGCAATAGACCAAAATTTTTCTACTAGCGGTTTGCTCGAAGGGAAACCAGACTAGTAACATAAGTTTAGAGTCTTGAGGTTGTTGAGACCTCGTCTAACTAGAGCGTCTTGTAAATAAAAAATGATAAAACAAGTTGGTTGTGCCAGACCTTAACATACACCAACATGAATAAACAAAAAATACTACTGGTTCTGCAAGCAAAAAAAAAGGTGAGTCATAACAATTATTGGTTAGAATCTCTAGGCATCCATGTCAGTTGTTCAGTCTCCTCATTCGAGGAGAAGGAGAAGGAGATGTGGGATAATCTCCTAACAAGAATGGTCAACTTGCAGTCTATACTGTCAATTTTTTCCTCTAGCTCTATCAATCTAATAGAATTCTCCTATTGAGTCCTCATATACCTCCCTGTGTCATGTGCAATATTCAAATTACATTTAACCTTGTGATGGCTTCGTGCCATGATTGATGACGTGACGTGAGCACATGCAATGCGCCAAGTATAGTGGGAGTTACAATCCCTTTCATGTGAGTTGTCATCATATCAAGGTGGGGGAACGCTAGTTCATGGATGCCCTCCTTAAAGAAAAAAAAGGTTAATATTAGATTAATGCCTTCTTATAATTATTTTCAACAAAATAAAAAATTGACTTCACTTCATAACTATTTAAAAAAAATGAATGATTAAAATCACATTAATATAAACGATTTGGGTAAATATCTTTAAAAAACTTCAAAGCTAATATTAATACATTCTTATTTTAGGAATTAGTAATTATTAATTCAAATTATTTTTAAAATTTTTGAGAAACTTCAAAACTAATATTTATACATTCTTATTTTAGAAATTAGTAATGGTTAACTCAAATAAAATCACTATCTATCTATTGCATAAATGATTGAAATATTAACATATCATTTACTAAAATGTTTCAAAATCGTATTTATTTTACTCTAAAAACCCTACCAAATCTTATTGACAAAATCTTTCTATCACCTGTTACAGTTATAGTCTTTCAATACTTTATTAAATCGAGTAATCACATATTAAATTGAGTAATCACATATGAAAATTAAATTGAGTAATCACATATGACAATATTTCATTAGTATATTAAAACAAAGTATCCACTCCTTATAAGCATAAAAATAACCAAAAATAATACCTTTTAAAATTAAAACAGGTTAAAATCAAATCAATTTTATTGTTAATACTTGCATCATACCTTTTCGAACCTGATTTCACCTTGCATGACATTTGAAAGTTAACACTTACATCATTCCTTTTGATACCTTATTTCACCTTGTATGACATTTCAACTTTAACACTTACATCATGCCTTTTCATACCTCTTATTTCACCTTGTATTACCTTTCAACTAGTAGTGACAGAGGAGTAATGAAATACTATAGAGCCTTGCTTGGGAAATGCCAAACATGTCCCTTTTGGCTTTGTCCTTGGGCCTTAGATCACTTTTCAGTTTTCAATACATATGCCATGACATTCATTATGGTTCATTTGTTATGTTCGTGTGATTTTGATTGAAAATTATTTTTAACGAGAAACCTAGCCTTTCTAACTTTATTGCACTGTAAATGCATTTTATTATAGTAAAACCTTGTCAATGGGATGAACATAAACATAAAGGTTAATGTAATTTGTATGAATTTAAAAATAATATATTAATTTGATGAAGAATTAATTTGTTTTATAAATTATTTTTAATTTCATAAACATTAAAATATTTTCATTCTTTTTATCTACAAATTATATATTATAAATAATTGTAAAAGATATATTTAGAAATTTCTTAGTTTAATAATTATGTATTTTGCTTTGAAAGTTAAAGAAATTCCAGTTATATTTTAAAAAAATTTAGTAGGGATTTTTGTAAATCTAAATAAAAGCTGTTAAAATTCATAATTTTAGGTGTATTTGACATTTTTGATGGTGCTAAATCCATTTCCACCATCAAAAACATGATTCAAATAATGTCTCTACAAGATTTTTTTAAATTTTTTTACCCAAATTCCAACCACTTTTAACCATTCAAACAATATCTCCACCTACATAAACAACTCTTTAAAAATAATTAAAGATTTTTCAAAACATTAAAATAAGCATACTTTTTCGCAAGCAAAAATGTCCCACATGGAGAAGGGCATGCGTCTCAAGTTAAATAACTTGGGTTTAGTTTTAAAAAATGGGGTTTAAAATAAAATTTTAAATTTTATTTTTACTGAAGCTAGGATGTCCAATGGGGATTTCGAGTGATTTACTTAATCATATTAGGTGGTAGCGAATTAGTTGACCCGAAAACACCGAATTGGAATAAGGAACAAATTTATGTGTGCATTAATTTTTTACTACTATGTGAGTTAATATTATTATGAATATGTGTAATGTTATCTAATGCTATTTAGATATTATTCGTATATAATAATAATAATGGTATATATTAAATTATTAATATTTTAATTTTATGTTTTAATTTAAATATATATTTTTGAGAAATTTACTTGATATCGATATTGTTTTTATTATAGATATATTTGAAACTGTTAAAATATATAAAAAGTTATATTTTAATTTTAAGAATAATTTATAAAAAATTTTGATATTTAATATATATATATTAAAAATCATATATATAGTAAGAGCTTTTGGAAACTATGTAAGATTATTGAGGTGTTTCATATTTCGAGTGGACACTTCACCATCTTTATTTGAAGTGTATTGTCTTTTAAGATGGGTCAAATATTCACTCGAAATGTCAGATACCTCAATAATCTTTCACATTATTCCAGAATCTCTCATCATCATATTCCTAGCTGTGAAAATTTACATGCAAAGGAGTTAGAGGGAAAAATGAAGCAAAGGTATTATAAAGAGGTGATCAACCCAAATCTTGATAACCAAAATTAACTTTCTTCCTTGACCAGTGCTACGAAGAAAATGAACCTTGCCAAGATAGAAACTAATTCTCATGAGCTTCAAAGTGAAATCGGGCGTTGGTTAATTCCAAAAACACCTTAGGACGAAAGAGTTTGTCACATTTGCAATACCAAGAGGGTTGAAGATGAAAAGCATTTTCTCTTGGATTGTTTGACTATTACTCATATCCGTTTTATTTTTCCGAATCTTTGCCACACTACCAACCTTCTTGACTTGTTAATAATTTTAAAGAATCTCAATTAATCTCTTACTTTCTTAAGGTTCGTAGACCATATTGGTCTTCGTAGACGTTAATCATCATCATGGTCATCTCTCACACACATATAATTTTACATTCTAATTTTAATGGTCAATTAAAAAAATCTTGAATTTAAATTCTTTATTGAAATATGTTTAAATTCATTACTTTGTAATTCTTTTTGTGTTTTTTAAATAAATTAAAAGTTTAATTTTTAATGTGTATAAGTTTTTTAAAATTTAAATTAAAATTTTAATTTTAAGATTTATAAGTTTCTTTAACATCTTAATTTTAAGAACTTTTACTTAGTTCTATATTTCTTTAATATTTTCTTTTCCTATATAATTCTTGAGTGATTCCTTCCTCTCATTCTTCTGATTTGATTTTTTTTTTCTTTTAAGAAATTTTGATTATTTTTAATCAATTTTAATAATTAATTAAAATATTGCATAATGGCTAATTTCCTCCCCATTTTATTTAAACCCCTCTTCACCACGTAGTTCACACCATCTTTAAAGTTTTTTTGAATTTCAATTCTTTAATTAAATATTTAAAATTCATTATTATTTTATAATTCTCTTCTTTATAAATTAAATTAGAAGTTTAAATTTTAATTGGTATAAGTTTCTTTTTAAATTAAAGTAAAAGTTAATCTTTTATATTTTATAAGGGTGTTGTTTAATTATTCTAGGTTGTGAAGTTTTTAAAATTTAGCGAAACAATATTTGGTCAAATTGTGAATTTATATTATTTAAAATTTATTTTTGAATGCATAAATGCATCCAATTATGTAGAGTTTATAGCTCAAACTTGTGATTTTGACAAACTGCAAGACTTTGAGCAAATTTGACCTAAAAAAATACTAGAAACCTCCAAACTTATAAAAGTTAAACTATGAATTCTGTAAGTTTCTTTGAAATCTCAATTTTAGGACTTTTTAGCTCACCTTGTCATATATTTAATATTTTCTTCTCCTATAGCTCTTGAGTGATTATTTCCTCCCCTTCCTTTGACTTTGTTTCCTTTCTTCAAGAAATTTGACTCATTTTTAATAATTAATTCATTTTTTATTACAACTATTTTCCTCTTCATTCTATTTATTCTCCTAGCGGCACCCATTCATATCATCTCAAAGCTTTATGTCCCTAATGATAGGTGGAGTATCCACATGAGACATTAGACAAACTAAATTCCCAAAGACATATCTTTTCCAAAAATTCATCTTACGATATGAATAAATGTGAAAATTTGCATTAGATTTGTATAAATAAATTTAATTAATTAATATTAATTTTAATTAATATTAATTTCTATCAACTCTGTTTTATGCCCATAAGAATGTCTATTTTAGAATAGGGCTTTCAAAATTTTAATTTAACTATAAATAATTATCAAGTGGAAGGTAGGGCTTAATCACCATGAAATATTCTAGAATATTTTTAATAGTATTTACAAATCAAAGGCTGAGATTTATTTCTAAAGTAGTTATGCCATTTTTTCTCTTTTAAATAAATTGATTAATTAACAAAAAAAGCCATATTAAATGAGTTATGGCTTTTGGGCATGTAATATTGATAAGCCATGGTATTGTCATAAAGCTTATTCAGATTAAGAATCTCCATATTAAAGTGGGGTTTTATATAGATGGTTAATAATCAAGTGTTACTTGTTTTTATTAAATGTATATACGTTTAATTATATATTAATTTTTTATAATTAATAATAATAATAATTTAAAATAAAGTTATAATTTATTTGATTTTTATTTTTTTAAACAACGTGAAATGTATCATGAAATATGTATTTTCATGTGTATGGGCGTTTACTAGCCATTTAATTTAGGCGCAGTCTAACTTATAGACAAAATGACCTTTTAAACGATGTTTTTTTTTTGTTAATTTTAATCAAAATCCAGCATAGATTTTTAAAAACTTAAGTTTAAGTTGTTTAATCTGCAGAATTCGAGTGCTCTAGAGGCTTTTCAGGGTGTTGAATCCATTTATGCATTCAAAAATACATCTTAAACAACAAAAAAATCACTTTCTTTCTTGAAATTGTTTTACCAGATTCTGGTGAAAATGTTTATTTCATCTATAAGTTAGACTATGCCTTTAATTTATATCGTTGTGCTAGTTTTAACTTATATATAATCATAATTGATCAGAGAGGGATAAATATTTTAATATTTTAATATTTTCTAATTTGCTATCATATTAAACAATTTGTCAAAATTATATCTTAAATTTAATGATTTTTTTTTTTAATTACCACTTTGTATTATCAAAAAAAATAAGATTACATTGTTGTAATAGCTAACCTTCAAAGGAATTTTTTGTTCCTCGTATTCCATGGCCCCAAAACTCAACATTACAACTAAATTTGGATAACAACATAGAATATTAAAGCCCATATTATTAGGTTGTCCAAAACCAAACCAAACATAAATAACAAAAAAACTAAAAGAACTGAAAGACATAATGAGTCATTCAAACTCAAAAGATGAGATAGTAGCTAGAGCTTTGACCCTTAATCCAAAAGGGTCAACATTATCATAGTCACAAGGCAAGCATCCCTCCACATGGGCAAGCCCTTGCATCCAATTTATCTAAGGTGAACAATTTGTTCCTCGACATTCTCTTAATGTCTTCCAAGGTGTTAAAGACATTGTACCTCTCAACCTGCTTGTCCTCCAGAACCAACCCCAACAAAATTTTCATTTACCAAAATAAAGCCACTAATTTCAAATATTGCTTCTTCCTTCCCCTAGTGTGTCCAAGGTCTGGAATCTAGGTTGACACTTCATCCATAATTTCAAAATTAGAGTGGGATTGCCTCTCCACCCTAACTTGAGTTTCCAACTTCTCTTCTTGTCTTCGACAACGCTGCATTAAAATATGTGGCAGCAGAATCTTGAGCGAAGAGCCTCGCCCTCCGCTGTCGTTGCAGACTACTACCTCCCCCCCCCCCCCCCCCCCCCCTCTAACAATGAATATGTTACCTAAGCGGCATGGGAACAAAAAAGGAGGCATACTTGTGACAACTGTTGAATATTCCTCTACCTACAAAAAAACACGAAGGGACACCATACGCAATCTCCCCTAGACTTAAACACCATCCCACAACATCATCACCAACACTCATAACATAGACCATGTAGTGAGAGGGATTACCTAGTAACTTCCTCATAGCCACATAAACCCCACGCCCCAACACCATTAGCATAAACAAAACCATGGAGTAATAACCACAACTTATAGAGAACCATCAGAGATGGAAGGAAACAAAAGTAGGAAGACACATATGCCCCAACTCCAAAATTTTCAGACATGAGCACTAGATACTCAAAGAAAATCCCAAGCATTTCAATTCCTAGAAAGTTAAAGCTAGACATCAACCGACTTCCTTCAAACCCACTTAAAACTAGATTCACAGACTGCTCATAGATTTGCCACCTCACAGACAAATTTAAAAAAATTATAGACTTGAGCCCAAAGCGAAAATACAAGCAACATAGCAAGAAAAGGGGGAATACAACCTACATAACTTCACCATGGATCAAAGATGGGGTGCTCCTCAGACCGTTGAATGTTAGGAGTATATTCAGTGAGCCAAGATTTACAACTCTCCCACCACCTCAAGCATAAGAAACCAATGAACCAAATCCTCTTCATCACACCATCCCACTCAAATCCAAGCACATCGAAACACCCCTCAAGAATAGGTTAAGCACCAACAACAGGGAGGTCAAGGTTGTTGAAAATTTTAGCAAGAAATTCTCAATTTGATTTTGCCTTAATTAAATTGAGAAAAATTGAATGTCCACATCAACAAACAATTTTGGATGATGTTAACTTGTGTGACATGGCTTGTGTCACCTAGTTTACTCAACAAATTCGAGTTGGAGGAGTTAGATTTCAGTTAAACCTATTTGATTGCTAATTTATAACAATCTAGTTTAGTTAGTTTCAATTGTACTCATTTAAACTAATTCCAATAGTCAATAGAACTAGTGCATGGTCAATTCAGTAGTGGGACAACAATCTAACTCAAAGATCATCTAGTTAAATGATGCATGCAACTAAATTAGCTCATGCATGCAGGGAATTCGAGTTCCCTAGTTGTGGTGGAGATTTAAAGGTAGTGTGCAATTAATTATACATTAGATTGAGTGTATAGTTCATTGTATTGGTCAGGTGATCAATCCTAGGAATTGTGCAAGCATTTTGGAGGAACTTCCTACTTAATAGGGGCCTAATTCCTCAAGGAACAACACAAGGAAATAAGAGCTCAAGCAAAGGCATAAATTGACTAAGTCTAGGTCAGAGCTTCTAAGTGAGTAGAGAGATATATTCTTCACTTGCAAGTTGTACTCAATTGAGCAAAACAATTGTAATACATCTTTATTCATTAGATTAATGCAAGCAGACATTGGGGTTTTTAGTAGTTTGCTTTCCTCAGAGAAAATATTGTGTGCATGTGTGTTATTTCTCACTGCATGTTTGTGATTGATGTTCTAAATTGTGAATTGAACTCCACAGAGTAGTAGAGTAGGTTTGTGTCTTGCGATTTTGATTAAAATTTCATGGGCAATTGCAAATCTACAACATAATTTGCTACATGGTATTAGAGCAGGATTCACATTAGAACCAGTCATTAAAAGTCCTCATGTACAATGATCATTGAAGAACTAATAAGTTGCTAGGAGACAAGGTTGGATGGAGCCCTAGTTTAGGGCAGATGCAGAAGACCCTATGTGCAGAGTTCTTAATGGAGCAAGAAGGCTTCTAGTGGGTAGATCAATGAACCAATGTTTAGTGATACAAAAATGAGTTGTGATCATTGATATTGACAGATTGAGGGGCAGAGTGATTTCCCACAGGGAGATCAAGGCTCAGAGGGAGTTTAGTTTCAGAGGTAGCATCCCTATGGAAGCTAGTACCTCAGGATATGGGGAGATCATACTCATTATTCTAGTAGTTGCA
This sequence comes from Pinus taeda, assembly GCA_000404065.3. Classification (NCBI taxonomy): domain Eukaryota; kingdom Viridiplantae; phylum Streptophyta; class Pinopsida; order Pinales; family Pinaceae; genus Pinus; species Pinus taeda. Next base: position 154,951 of record APFE031370249.1, on the reverse strand, counting down.
GCAGTAATGTAGAAGCAACAACATACCAGTAGTAACAACAATATGAGTAGATCAAATTTCACCATGCATGCAACCATACCTCCAGGAGTGAGGTGGGGCGATGTAGATCCTTAGTCCAAGAGTTGCAGAAATTTGGGCAGGGTCCATTGAGGTGTTCTCCTCATGTATCATTACCTTGCTATAGGGGCAGATAGTATTCACTAGTAGGAGGATAAGTGTCAGTCAGATACTAAGGAGTGCAGAGGATTGTTGACAACAGAGCAAGGAGCTCACTAGCAGAGTCAACAACAACATAGTTTTCCCAGCAGACAGTTGTAGAAATAGTTGATTCAATGTTTTTTTTGTTTTTGTTTTTGTTTTTTATTTTTTTTTATTTATTTTGGTTCTCAGTTACATATGTTGCAGTAGCAACAAAAATAGTGAGAGGTGTTGCATGCAGTACATTCCATAGGTGCAGGATAGGGGTGGTTGGTAATCCCTTTATTGTTGAGAGGGAGTGTTAAAAAATGTAGCAAAAAAATCTCAATTTGATTTTGCCTTGATTAAATTAAGAAAATTCGAATTTCCACATCAGCAAACAACTTGGATGATGTTAACTTGTGTGACATAGCTTGTGGTCACCATATGGGAGATCATGGATCATAAGCATAGTTTCATTCTAGATGTGTGTATATAATCAAACCATCCAATCAAAAATATTAAAAAGTGATGGTATAACAATTTATTGTTTGGAATCTAGTTGTCTGATTCTTCCCATAGTAAGCGAAAATTGACATATATTCTTTGTCCGATAACTCATGTGACTATTTCCCATTCTCTTTCGGAGCAACGGAATTTGAACCAACAACCTCCATCACCCCAAGATGGCACACTACCAAGTTGTGCCATGCTCCGTTATAACTATCAACCAACATAAAATTGATTCAAATGTTAATGTTTGAACTTAGATTTTATTTGGACTTATAATTATATTCACAGATCACTCCCTCAACAATTTACTCAGTAAATTCGAGTTGGAGGAGTTAGAGTTCAGTTCAGCATGTTTCAATGCTAATTTATAACAATCCAGATCATTTAGTTTCAATTGTACCCGGTTAAACTAGTTCCAATAGTCAATAAAAATAGTGCATGGTCAATTGAGTAGTGGGACAATAGTCTAACTTAGAGATGATCCAGTTAACTAATGCATGCAACTAAATTAGCTCATGCACGCAGAGAATTCGAGTTCCCTGGCCGTGGTGGAGATTCCAAGGAAGTGTACAATTAATTATATACTAGATTGAGTGTATAGTTCATTGTATTCGTCAGGTGATCAATCCTAGGAATTGCACAAGCATTTTGGAGGAATTTCCTAATTAATAGGGGCCTAATTCCTCAAGGAACAATGCAAGGAAATAGGAGCTTAGGCAGAGGGAGAAATTGACTAAGTTTGGGTCAGAGCTTCTCAATGAGCAAAGAGATAGGTGATTCACTTTGTTATGAAACCAACTCACAAAAAGATAGAAAAGATAGATGAACGCCTTATAAATCAGCCTTTCGAGGGGGAAACCTCCTTTACATTACACAAATGAACAATTCTTGGATGATACAAATGACAAGACCTCCTTTCTATATATAGGAGTCTAAGGGGTCATAATATAATCAGAGCCGACATAACAATAATAATGTAAGGGCACACTAATAATAATAGTGGGCTTCTATGGGGCACAATAATAACAATATGGGACTACATGGGCACAACAATATAATAAGGGGTTGTACTAATAACAATAAGGGGTTACACTAGTAGTATAGGGACCTAACATGCCCCTCTCCTTCAAAAAGTGTTGTCCTCAATGCTTGAGTAGTTCTTGATGCTTCTATATAAAATCTTGTCCTCCCATGTGGAATATTCAATGGGTAAGTTCTTCCACTTGATGAGATACTCTGAAATTGATCGATTTTGTAGCTGTTGGATTCTTGTTTCTGTGACTGCTCCAGGCTCCAATATTATTTTTCCTTCCTTGTCAAGTTCTGGCAATATTGTTTGAACTGAGATCTTCTGCAACTTTTGAATGAGTGGCCACACTTCTTCATCCCTCTTCCATGTATCTCTTTCTTCGTTTATCCAATCTGGTTGGATAATAGAAATAGCACAAAACAATGCTTCCACATTCTCATCCTTTCTTGAGAGTGCATCTGCGACAACATTTTGCTTCCCTTTTTTGTAGATGATTTCAAAGTCATAACCCAACATCTTTGTGACCCATTTTTGTTGCTCTTCAGAAGATAATCTTTGTTCTAAAAAATATTTAAGACTATCATGATCTATTTTTACTTTGAAGTGTCTTCCCATTAGGTAGGGTCACCATTTCTTAAGTGCATGTAGTATTGCCAACATTTCCTTCTCATAAATAGCTTTGTGTAAATAC
>APFE031370249.1:107207-148910 GCA_000404065.3 Pinus taeda | reverse complement strand
AGTTAGGAATTGGTTGGGGACAGTTGAGGCCACGGGCACTAACAGGTGATCAGCAGGTAAAACCTGTGATCTCCGCCCCGAAAATAAGGAGTTTTATATTTTTTAAGTGTTTTAATACATATACGCGGGTTGGGTATATATGAACTCGCGTATACACGCGTTTATAACTCAGGGAAATGTCGCGTACAGGGAATAAAACACTGTTTTTTAGATATATGACCAGGTCTGGAAGGAGGGGTTGCTCTGGGCCATGACTGTAGCATCACAAACCATACTGGTGAGATTTGGAGCTATAACAGGCGTTATGACCCGCCCCCCAATTTAATATATTTTTTGTTTTGTTAAAATAAATGGGTTATTTTTTGAATTTTCCAAAAATAAGAGATATTGGGAATTTTAAGTAGGCAAAAATTTCACCCGCCCAGTGGCCAGATTTCATGCATCGTGTCTCATACGATTTGTAGGACCATTAAACATATCCCAAATGTCCACTTTGACCAAAACTTTTACCATATCTATCTTCTTCATAGAAACTCGGATTTGAGTGTCGTTCGCACCGTTTGAATCAGGGCAAAGACTACTTTGATCTAGTCCTAGTTCGAGAGAAATATGACCACTTTGAATTTTGACCTATTATGAGTCCTCTCTGAACTCTGAGTGTCTCTAGAGCCACCTGGATCACAAAAAATAGCCACTGAGTGAAGGCTCAACCCAGAAGCAGAACAATCAGTATAATTTTAGAAGCCAAGGTTTGGCCACCGAACAAGAGTTTATGAAGTAGAAATTGAAGGATCATTTGTTAAGGAAGATCAGTATGCCCATCAACTCACATAACACTCAGAGAAAGTTTAGAAATTTGGTTACAGCGAAAAGTGCTTCTGTAAGAAGTAAAGGAAAGTCCATTAGTTCGAAATTCGTGGATCAAGTTACTCCTCCAAACACTTCGGAAATCTCTACCGCATTGGATTACAACATATTTGAAGAGATGAAGAAATCTCATGCGCATTGACGGGCCTCTAAATTAGACATAAATTAAGGCCCATGCCTCTAAATTAAACATAAATTAAGGCCCATATGACCATCCTTGAGCACATTAAACCTCTCTTTTTGCATTAGATAATATATTTTTAACTTTAATATGTTCATTAGGAAGGTTTATGGATAATTTCATATTTGTGCCTAATATTATTTATTTTTGTGGAATATTGTGAGAATATTGGGCAGATTATGAAGATTTGGAGGAGGAAATAATTTAGGGACTTGCTCCCTACCACAAGAGGATCAATATTAAATAATAAATCAACAAGATGTTCTAGAATTATGGCACAAATTGTGGAGCTCCAATGATTGAAAAAATCTAGGAATGTGTTCCCTGCCATTTAATGTAGATTCCTAGTATTGGGAACCAGATCCACTACTCAAGGGATTTTGTTAGGAAACCAGCTCAAAAAAAGATAGAAAAAATAGATCAACACCTCAGAATTCAGCCTCTTCGAGGGGGTAACCTCCTTTACATTACAAAAATGAGCAATTCTTGGATGATACCAATGACTAAACCTCCCTTCTATAGATAGGAGTCTAAGAGATCACAATATAATCAAGTCAAGATAACAATAATAACATAAGGGCACAAAAATAACAATAGTGGGTTTCTATGGGGCATAGTAATAACAATATGGGGACAATAGGGGCACAATAATAACAATAAGGGATATAATGACAATAGTAATGGGGGAATCACTAGTATTATAGGGGCCTAACATGCCCCTCTCCTTCCGAAAAGCATTGTCCTCAACGCTTGAGTAGTTATGGATGCTTCTATATAAAATTCTCATCCTCCCATGTGGAATCCTTAGTGGATAAGTTCTTCCACTTGATGAGATACTCTGAAATTGATTGATTTCGTAGCTGTCGAGTTCTTGTTTCTATGACTGCTTCTGATTCTAATATGATTTTTCCTTCCTCGTAAAGTTCTGGAAATATTGTTTTAATTGGGAACTTTTCACCTATAACCTTCTTTAAACATGAAACATTGAAAACTAGGTGCACTCGGGAAGCTGCAGGAAGCTCCAATTTGTATTCCATAGTACCAATCTTTTGCAACACCTTGTACTGACCATAATACTTTGGTGATAATTTTTTATCTTTCTTAGCTTGTTTAAGGGACATTTGTTTATATGGTTGTAGCCGTAGGAATACCCAGTCATCTACATCAAAACTTCTTTCACTATGATGTTGATCTGCCTGTTGTTTCATTCTATTCTGCGCCAATGTGAGGTTATCCTTTAAGAGTTGAACTTGTTGTTGATGTTTGATGTGATGTTCCACTTCTTCAATCTTAGAATTATCTCTTAAATCTGATGTGATGGATGGTGGGTGATATCCATAAGGTGCCATAAATGGGGTCATTTTTGCTGCAGCATGGAAGGAATTGTTATACTATCATTCAGCCAGAGACAACCATTTGACCCATTGTGTCAATTTATTAGATACAAAGCAACGAAGATATCCTTCCAAACATTTGTTTACTATCTCAAATTTTCCATCAAATTGAAGATGATAAGATGAGCAATGAGCTAAATGAATATCGAGACAAGAGAATAATTTTGTCCAAAAATTTCCAGTGAAAATGGGATCTATGTCACTTACAATAATCTTTGGGTTTCCATGTAGCTTTTGAATTGTTTCCATAAATGTAGTAAAACTGTACTGGCTTTAAATGGATGTGATAATGCACAAAAGTGTGCATACTTGGTAAGTCTATCAACTACCACCATGATGACACTCTTTCCTTCGGACTTGGTTAAACCTATGATAAAATCCATTGAAACCTCCTCCCAACGTTAGCTTGGAATGGATAAAGGTTGTAATAGACCTAGGGTCTTAATTGTTTCAACTTTATTTTGTTGTCAAACCAAACATTCCACCACAAACTTTTGAATATCTGATTTAAGGCCATCCCAAAAAAAATCCTTCTTAACCCTATGGTAAGCTTTTAAAAATCCTGAATGCCCTCCTAAGGGAGAAGTGTGCAACTCCATAAGAATCTTTTGTTTGAGTTGGGAATTCTTACATAGGTATAAATGATCTTTGTACCATAACAAATCATTTTTCCAGCTAAATGTATCAGATGTACTGGGATCTTGTTTTATCTTTCGAATGAGTGCCCACACTTCTTCGTCATTATTCCATTCCTCCCTTGCTTTGTTTATCCAATCTAGTTGGATAATAGAAATGGCGCACAACAATGCTTCCACATCCTCATCCTTTCTTGAGAGTGCATCTGCCACCACATTTTGCTTCCCTTTTTTGTAGCTATTTCAAAGTCATAACCCAACATCTTTGTGACCCACTTTTGTTGCTCTTCAGAGGATAATCTTTGTTCTAAAAAGTATTTAAGGCTATCATGAACCGTTTTTACCTTGAAGTGTCTTCCCATTAGGTAGGGTCACCATTTCTTAAGTGCATGGAGTATTGCCAACATTTCCTTCTCATAAATAGCTTTGTGTAAAAACTTTCCCTTGATTGGGTGACTTTCAAAAGCAATGGGTCTTTCATCTTGCATTAAAACAACACCAATTCCATTTCCTGAAGCATCACATTCCACAATAAAGGTTTTTGTGAAGTCCGGTGTATCTAAGACCGGTGCTTGGCACATTGCCTCTTTAAGATGTTCAAAGGCCTTTGTTGCTTCCAGAGTCCATGAAAATGCATATTTCTTCAATAATGTTGTTAGAGGCGCTGCTATTCTCCCATAATTCTTAACAAACTTGCGATAATACCCTGTCAACCGAGAAATCCTCGCAAATGCTTTATGGATGTGGGGATTTTCCATTCCTTAATGGCTTTAATTTTGCTAGGGTCTACCTTAACTCCTTCATGAGATACAATATGACCCAGATATTCCACCTCTTGTACTCCAAAGAAACATGTGGATCTTTTTGAATATAATTGTTTCTACTCCAATAGTTGTAGCACCCTGTCAACATGTTCAACATGATCCTTCCAAGACTTGTTGTAGTTTAGTATATCATCAAAAATACTAACACAAATTTTCTAAGGAAGGGTTGAAAATGGAATTCATCAACCTTGAAATGTAGAAGGTGCATTGGTAAGGCCAAAAGGCATGACCAAAAATTCATAATGACCCTCATGAGTTCTAAATGTTGTTTTAAGAATGTCTTCAGTCTTCATTCCAATTTGATGATATCCTGAACGAAGATCCAACTTGGTGAAGTAAATTGATCCATGCAATTCATCCAATAATTCACCAATGACAGGAATGGGAAATTTATCTTTAATAGTGAGCTTGTTGAGCTCCCTATAATCCATACATATGCGCCATGACCCATCCTTCTTGTGCATCAATACTACTAGAGCAGAGAAAGAACTTTGATTAGGTTGAACTATACCAACCTCTAGCATTTCTGTAGCCATACGTTCAATTTTACTCTTTTGGGCATAGGGATATTTGTAAGACCTGATGTTTGGAGGAACACTTCCTGGAATGAAATGAATAGTATGATCATGATCACGAATAGGTGGGAGGCCTTTGGGAGTCTCCAATACCTTGGAATGATTGTCCAAGACCTTTTGGAGATCTGGAGAAATAGATTATTTCAATGTGAGAACCTCTAGCAAACATAATTGTGCAATTACGCCTCATTTTTCTTTCTTTAGAAGCTTTGTCAGTTCATTAGAGATGATTATATTTCTTGGTTTCCCTGTGATACCCCTTAATTCAACTTCATTTCCTTCCAAAGAAAATTTCATGAAAAGTTCTTGAAAATTAAAAGTTATTGTACCCAGGGATTGTAGCCATTGGACTCCTAGTACAACATCAACACCACCCATTGGAATGGAAAGCATTGGGCTATTCAATTTATATTCTTCCAAGGATAACTTGATAATATGGCACTTTCTAGAGCAATTTATGGTTCCTCCACTTGCAACCATCACTTGACACTCTGGTGATGGATACAGGAAACAATTCAATTCCTTAGCTATCTTACAATGAATAAAATTATGCATACTGCCCGAATCAATCAACACTATTACCTTTTTCTTCTTGATATGTCCTTCTACATTGATAGTTTGAAGAGTGGTAATTCCATCCAATGCATTACAAGATATGGTCGGATTCATTTCTTCTTTCTCGATGTGATCTTTCACTTCTTGAACCTTTTTTCTTCTTGATATGTCCTTCTACCTTGAGAGTTTGAGGAGTGGTAATTCTTTCCAATGCTTTACAAGATATGTTCAGATTCATTTCTTCTTTGTTTGGGGTTGGTTCTTGGTGTATATCTCTTCTTTTGATGTTTCTTGATCCATTTCTTCCTCCTATTCACAATCTATGTAAAAAAAATTCTTCTCAGCACACTTATGACCTTTAACGTATTTGCTATCACAAATATAACAAAGTCCTTTTTCTCTTTTTTTCTTCCATATTTATAGTTGTGAGTGGTAGGATTCCTTGTTTCCATAATTCCACTTTCAATTTTTCTTGCTAACCTGAATGCCTTCTCCAATGAATCAAGTTCCCAAAGACGAACCTCATGTTGAATGTTATCCTTTACAGTCCCTATGAAGACATCAATCCTTTTATTCTATGGAATATCATTTACCCTTATATTCAATTTTTTGATCCTCAATGCGCTCTGCCATTGAACCCTTTTGTTTGAGATTTATCAATTGGCTAAAGAAGGTGTTACTCTTTGTATCCTCATAATGTGCTATCATTTGTTCCGTGAAAATTGACCAAGTGACAAGTGATTTACGAGAACATAGCCCTTTATACCATAAAAATTGATCTGGTTCTAAATATGAAGATGCAATACGTAACTTTTGTAACAGTTTCACCTCATGTAGATCAAAATATTGCTCCATCTGTAGTATCCAATTTACCAGATCCATGCCATCAAACTTCCTCATATTGCATTTTCTTGATTTTAAGAGCTCGATCTTGAAATGACTGTAACTCTGTAATTTTGGATTTTCTAGTTCTAAAATCGCGACCTGCAGTATCCCTCTGCGTCCTCTTTCCAATGCCACAAGTATGATCGAATTTGGATTCTCCAAGAAATAGTTATGCACAATCTCCCAAGATGACCTGATTATATACCTTTTCAGAAAAACGAACTTGTATGAAGTTCCACGTGTCACTATTTTGACCTTCGGATCTGAAAAATATAAACAGGAAACTACAGCCTATCCTCTTTCTGTAACTTCTTACAAAATTTCATTCTGATGCTTACAGAGAAAGTTATGACAACTTTCCCAAGGTCGCTTGTTTAAGATGTAATTTGGGAGTCTACAAAAACCCTAACTCCCTCAGATCATATATTCGAAAATATAGCGAGACAAGATCTAAAATTCGTGCCCGAGGTTTAGGCCGCTTTCTTCTCAAATGAGTTTTTTTTTAAGCTTCTGAAACTTCGTAGCAAACAAGTTATAGCGAAACTTCCACAATAACCTGTTTTAGATGAAATTTTGGAGCTTGCAAAAACTATAACTTCCTTAGATCATATCGTCGAAAATATAGCGAGATAAGATCTGAAATTCGGACCGAGGTTCAATGAGCTTTCATCTCAAATGGGTTTTTTTTTTGCCTTCTGAAACATCGCAAAAAAAAAGTTAAAGCGAAAATGCCACGATGACTTGTTTGGAGCAGCGAAACCCTATAATCCAAAGCTCTAATACCAAATGTTATGAAACCAATTCACAAAAAGATAGAAAAGATAGATGAACGCCTTATAAATCAGCCTCTTCGAGGGGGCAACCTCCTTTACATTACACAAATGAACAATTCTTGGATGATACAAATGACAAGACCTCCTTTCTATATATAGGAGTCTAAGGGGTCATAATATAATTAGAGCCGACATAACAATAATAATGTAAGAGCACAATAATAATAATAGTGAGCTTCTATGGGGCACAATAATAACAATATGGGGACTACATGGGCACAACAATATAATAAGGGGGTTATACTAATAACAATAAGGGATTACACTAGTAGTATAGGGACCTAACACTTGCAGGTTGTTCTCAATTGAGCAAAGCAATTGTAATACATCTCTATTCATTAGATTAATGCAAGCAGGCATTGGGGTTTTTAGCAGTTTTCTTTCCCAAGAGAAATTTTTGCGTTCATGTGTGTTATTTCTCGTTGCATGTTTGTGATTGATGTTTTAAATTGTGAATGAATTCCGCAGAGCAACAGAGTCGACTTGTGTCTTGTGATTTTGGTTAAATTTCATAACCAGTTGCAAATCTACATAATAGTTTCTACAAAGGTATCGGCCTCACCTTTGCCCTTCCCCTCATCGCTTAATGCCCGAGGCTCCATCGCAGAGGGTACATTTAAATCCAACAAAAGCCATATGGTGGCTTGCATGTTCATGTAAGCTAGTGTAAGTTGCACTCCTCAACATAAATAACCACCATGTCCGAGGGTAGCGAACTCATCCCTAAAAATACCCTCATTAAAACCCTTAACACCCCATAATTTTTTTCTAATAAAATTGTTATTAACAAAGTTTAAAGTTATTATCACAATATTATGTATGAAAATAAGTAAAAAAGATAACCATCATTCTTTCCATTAATTAAAATAAACACCGTACATTTAAATTACCAAAAAAATAATATTTTGTATTTCTATCATGCATTTAAATTATGAAAAACAAAATACATATTTATGATTTTGTACATTTAATTTTTTAATATATCTTTGTGGTAATTTCATCTTCCCTATTTAAAAAACACTTTGTACATTTAATTTTTTAATATATCTTTGTGGTAATTTCATCTTCCCTATTAAAAAAACACCACTTCCCTGTAACAAAATATCATATGTTCGTTGAAAAAATGATGTAAAAAATAAATCCTTGAAATTGTTTGGATATATTGTTTTCAAATTAGAAGGAATAACTCGCAAAACACTAAGAATGTAAGGAAGGAATAACTAACCATACATTAAGAATTGGATGAACATTTTCCCTATCTTAATGAGAGAGGCCTCTTCAAAATTCTCTTTTAATAAAAATGTAATTGTTAAATATCGTTATATAACTAAAGTTTTGAAAATTTTAAAGAATATTTTTTATTTGAATGAGATATATCTTATTTAATAAAAAGATAATTGTTAAATGCCATTATAATTAAAATTTTGAAAAAAATTAAAAGAAAATATTTAATTTTAATAAAATTTTAAAAGAATTTGGTAGTGAGATAATTATTATGTGAAGATATTCATTGTTATGTCATTGCATGATATATAGGTTTTTTTTTGGTATTATTTACATTGCGTATTATTTTTTTTGGCCTATAAAGAAAAATATATGGTGTAACTTTAGGTTTGGGTTTCCCAATGTGGTTGACATTTGACGTGTTGCTGCATTAGGGCTCCAAAACCCAACACGTGAGGTCACTGCGCTAAAGATTTTAATTGAAGTTTACTTGAGTTGCGGGGATGACTTGTGAAGCATCTGTTGCATATGGCTTTGTACTGTTGATGAAGGAATTTTGGTGGGGGCAGATCCTTTTATGGAAACATGAAGTCAAAAGCGAGCAAAGGCCATAGTGCAAAGACCATCCCCTACCTAGTCATCTAGGGCCAACAAATGAGTTCGCATTTTCTCTACACTTGCATTTGCTTCCTCGACTCCACTGCATTCTCACTCGCTGATTAGGCCACTCTCTAGTTCTACTATAGTTCTACTATAACAAGCTTCCACCCTGAATTGGCTAGCATGAATTTGGAAATGGACTCCTCTGGTTCAACCTTAAAGAGAGAACATGATGACAAAGGGATTGAAAAGGCTAACAAGAGGGAAAGAGGAGGGAGAATTAGTTATAATGATTCATATGAAGATCATGAAGATGAAGGTGTTAACAGTCTTCAACATAATATCACCACTACAAGCAGTCCATTAGAGTGCATTTTACAGAAACTCGAGGCTAAGGGAGATGATCGTTTGCTTGGGTCTATGCCCTTTTCATAGTAGAACAACATATTAAAAATAATTTTGTCAAGATTGAGGGTCAAGGGGGAGATTGGTCGTCAAACTGACGCTCTTAGCCAACTTTGTGAAATTTGATCCATTTCCACTGAGGATTCTGTTAGCAGTTTCTCAGTGGATTCATTTGTGCCAGTGTTAGTAACATTACTTAACCATGAGAGAAATCTAGAAATAATGCTTTTAACTGCTAGATCTTTAACTCATCTTTGCAATGTTCTTCCCCAAGCTTGTATCTCAGTTGTGCATTATGGTTTGGTTCCTTCATTCTGCAATTGGTTGGTGACTATTGAGTATATGGATTTGGTAGAGCAAGTATGTAGTATGTATTGCATATGTGTAAATTATTCATGCAACTCGAAAGAAATGCTTATTTCACTTCTACCCAAAATGATTTCCTAGTTGTTTGACTATTTTCACCAAAATCTACGAATCCATGTGGTGCAGTCTTTAGAAGCACTTGAGAAGATATCTCATGACCACCCAATTACATGCCTTTGTATTGGTCCTCTAATGGTAGTACTACCTTATCTGGAAATTTTCTCCAACGGTGTTCAAGTACATTCTTTGAATGTTTACCTCGAATTAAATTTCCTCTTCGAGCTAATGATAAATATTTGTTCAGCAGGTGGTCGAACATGCATCTATTTGTTTGAATCAAATTGTATAATATGTTGCCTCTTCTTTGAAAAATTAGATGAACTATGTAATCATGGCTTAGTTACATAAGCAACAAGACTTATATCTATCGATACTTTAGGAAATAGCCAGACATCTCTTAGTACAATGTATACACTATCAACATAAGTGTCATATTTTATTAACAAATTGGAAGGTTTTCTTATTGCATAGTCTTATATTATCAATTGGATTACATGGTTTGAATAGGATTATATCTAAATTTGTTGGTGGATCTATTTTAGCTACTAAGGCATTTCTTGATTTCCATATAAGCAACATTGTTAGAGATATTCTCGCTAGTTCTAGCCCGATGCGAGGCTTGTCAGGTTTCTTTGCTCTAGATAAATCCACTAACCAAGTACTTCAGATACTATCTTTCATTTTACTATTAGTCATGTTGTGTTTAAAAATTGAGACACATATTAACTATCCAATCTAAAACCACATGTGAATAGATTTTGCTTAATTAGTATTACACAAATAAAATAAAATAGAATTAAGACAGTTCATTTACCATTTTCCCATTAATATTTCAAATTTAAATATTTCAAATTCTTTAATATTTCAACTTTTCAACTACATATTCTATACCAATTATATATTAAAAAAAAAAAAAAAAAAAAATCTATTCCACCTGCCACTTTTGTTCAATATTTTCACTTCTCCCTCACCACCATATACTTGCAAGAGATGCATATTATAACTACAAGACAATTGGTAAATCATATGACTACAATTTGAATGCTCTTTGTGATTAATAATCATAAACAATAAGCATATTAATGTACTAAAAATAAAATAGTATTAATCGGTAATACTATTGCAATTGCTTTCTAGGCTAATACATGTAAGTACGTATTCATGTATGCAAGCTACTTTGTATTTTATGACGTCTATACATGCGTTTATGTTTATTTACATTCAGATATTATTGTCCACAATATATAATATTAATAAATCATGGTGCTCTTTATATTTGTTTGTCGTGCTCCACACTTTTAGGTTTATCTATAAGGTATAGAGATGATCTCATTGATACAAAATTACTTCTAAAGATTTTTACATGGAGAGGGTTTAGATATACCTCATAAATTATTATAACTATTTTGCTTCTTAGATTTAATAAAAAATGTTATAAAATTAAATTAAATAAAATATTTGGTAAAATATTTTTATATTTGAAATAAGTTATTGTTTTTGGGGCAATGTGGTATTGATAAGTCATGGTATTGGTATATGGTATTGTAACAATTAAAAGCCTAGATCCATAACATAATAATCCAAAGCCTAGATGCCCCATGGTATTGATTAAACCATGGTAGTAGCCCATGGTATTATAATTTTCTTCCCTCCTCTTTCTCTCTATTTTCTCTTATAGGTATTGGCCCATGGTATTGTAAAAAAACCTACTTAGAAGTTAATAATATCCATGGTAGATATTCGTGATAAAAAAATCTTGTCATGTCATATATATTAAGTTTTTATCAACTTATTAATTAAATTTATAGATGGAACAATATTATATGTTACCCAATATTTATAACCACCCCCACCTAATAAATAGTAGCCAGGGTGGGAAGAAATACTAATTAAAATGTAATATTATTAAATTTTATCTAATATTTGAGGACCCCACCCTAAATATTACATTCTACTCAATATCCTCGCCCTCCTACTAATTTTATGGAGCACCTTCCACCTACAATGGAAAACCCAAATGCCAAGAAATTTACCTCATTATTATTACACCATATGCCCAATTGAATCATCCACTTCCTTTACCTAATTTTCTTTGTTATTCAATGAATAAGCTAATCAATCTCTTTTTGTATTGTATATATTTTGTTTTCAAAATTGAGTTTGTTAATATTACCAACACTTTTTTTTTTAATTTTTTTTTTTTTCTTAGCCGACACATATATTTTTTATGCTATGCATACAAGACCATATTATTTTGTACATGTTTTTTCTTTTACATGGAGATGGGGATATGCTATCTATGGTTATGGAGTGTGTGATGATGATCCTAAAAAATCAGGCACTCTAGTATATTTAAAAAGTATCATCATATATCCATGCTTTTTGTATATAAAGGGTTAAAAAGTATACCACTGGGACCCTAACCCTAATATTTTTAAAAAGTATATTTAAAAAATTATATTGCAAAAAAAGTCTGAATTAAAATATATCAATTGTTTATCTTTCATATTCATATTGCCAATTAGAGAAAGAGTTCCAAATTATGTTGTAGGGGAACATCTAGTACAGGGGAGTACCAGACTTGTTTCCATGTGGAAATGTGAATCATATGTGATACAACCTTGAAACACACTTCCGATTTTATGAACACATCCAATATGTGGGGAAGAGCTCGTGAAAAATTATCACTTAGAGTATGACACTAAGACAAACACATTAATCAACAATTAAACTATAGAGTTTTAGAATTAAAATCATGATAGAGAAATATAAGAGATGCCTTCTTTCCTAATGTTCATAAATCAAGATATGAATTTTAGGTTAGTATAGTAAACCATGTGAATCAAAATTAATTGGATTTGAACCCACAACCACATCAACCTACAAACACATTAACATTTACCTATATGTTATGGTTCTGGCCACTCTACCATTCTAGGTAGCTCTACTAAATAGACTTAAAACTTTATATTTTCTCCTAGAGTTCTCTTTCATGTTGCACAACAACCTGCAAATTAACATAGGAATTAAGATAAAACTACATGCACATAATTCATCTATACAAGAAAGTGGTGACATGCCACCGCATGGCTCTTGTTAATTGGATTTAATTTAGAAGTTGAAAGAATGAAGGTTAGATTTTCCATTTTGATTTAAATTCCACTTATAACACATTCATTCTTCTTGATCAATTGTTGATTGGGCTCTTCATGAGTCAATAGTCACTGGGCTAGCAAGGTACTAAGGATCTCTTTTTTTAGTTATGAGCTTGAGGGGAAAACAATTCGTAGTCTAAGGAAAAAGAAGGTAGAATATAGTTGTCATTCATTATGGAGAAGTTGTGTGGATATTACTCTATGGGTTAGGATAAATGTAATTCCCAACACCCTCCAATTTATAGGTTTTTATGATGTTCCATACATTGTACACTTGTATAATTTATTATCTCATGTATAAGTCAATCCATAATGTCAAGATCACACGTTGATGCCAATGATATTATGATGTTAGCATTGTAGTTCTCATACACATCAATAGGCAACTTCGTCACGACCCACTATACACCATTACTTACATCCTTGTATGTTTAGTGGTAAAAAGCAATATATTTATCCTTCTTTCTATTTTGCAATAATATGTTATATGTACACAAGCAACACTCTTTCAAATCCATTGCATGACAAAAACATGACATATCACAATAAATCCATTCATATAATTATACATTTAATTTTGCAATGTGACCTTTGTACTTGTTGCATTAGCATCCCTGCCATAAGCATTAGCATCCTTGCCATAAGCCCTATAATGCGTGAATAATTCTTGTAGTCCATGCTTGCCTTTAGTAGCGATTATTAGTAGTAGATTCATATTGATGAAAATATTTTAAAGATACTACCCTCATATTTATTGAACTAATTGATGTGTTTTTTCGTTGTCCCAATTTTAACTTATGGGAGAGATTTTATAAATGTCATGTTACTAAATGTAGTGATTTGAAATGATATTGTACAACTCCACTAATAGTTTAGACAATGATTCAAATACTTTATTTCTCATTTGATTTCTCCTAAGTTTTTAGGTGGTACTACATTTACTTATAATAAATGCATTTCTTTCTTTGACAAAGTCACGACACTAAAAATATTTATTTATAATAAATGCACCACTTTCTCTAACAAACCTTTGCCTTTGCCACTTGCTTTGTATTATAATTAAACCTTCATCATGACCACCTACTTCACATTATAATGAATTTGGCAAGGAGAGGTTGACATTGAGGTTGTCATTGTTATTGCATTTGTATTTTGAGACAGTTGTGCTCTACATTCCTTATATCCTATTGTGGCATGGGCCACCTACCCAATACAAAGGCATGGGCCATCTACACAAATACAAGGCACAAACTATTTGAGCAGGGTGGAGTATTGAATTTATTGCAATTCAAGTCTATCTCTTCACTATTACTTCCTGATTAAAGTATTTTTGTGCATCAGCTGATCTAAGTAAGCTACCCCATATTATTGAAAAAGGAATGCGTTGAAGTATTGCAACCAACAAATGAGCTTTGACCATGCTAGCATGAGATTTAGCCTAAAGCTTCGAAGAAGAAGGTGCTTGCTTGCATCGCGAACAACATTTTGTCTATAAAGAGTTGGCATGATTATACTTTAAGTTAATGATTTTTTGTTGTTTATGCTTATTTTGTTGTTCTTCTCCTTTATCTTACTCATATATCTACATATTTATTTCTTTCACATATAATCACCTCATATGATACTCTTGACAAGACAAGCACATGGATAGGGACATATAGATCATCAAGTAGACAACAACAATTGCATCAAGTGAAGGACCAGATCAAAACACACTGCATTGTAAAAACAATAGTTATCAATCAAAGAAGCATGGAAAGAGTAGATAAACAAATGTGCAACTATTATAATTGGATTTATTGAGCTTGGTAGATCAAATTGCAACATAAAGTAAGAATAAACTAGAAACATATTATTTTATTGGTTCATGCCATGTTCTCTACAAGAACATGAGCCTTTGAAGATAAAATTATTACTTCCAAATAAGTACAACACACAACAAGAAACTCCCAAAAATTATAGAGATGATGGTACAAATGCTGAGAATATTATTATTTACTTCATGAAAAATTATATTCAATTCGAAAGAATTGAAAAAAGTAAAGGACCAAGGGTTTGCTACATCTGTAATACAAATTTAAATTCCATAATAAAACCAAAAATTTACATATAATATTGAACTAATGATTGTTCTAATTTCCCAGTTAAATATCTACCATTCAAAGCTTCTTTTAGGTTGGCTCAAGTTAGACCAAGTTATTATGAATTTAAATTCCATAATAGAACCAAAAATTTACATATAATATTGAACCAAGGATTGTTCTAATTTCCCAATTAAATATCTACCATTCAAAGCTTCTTTTAGGTTGGCTCAAGTTAGACCAAGTTAGACCATTTAATATTTAGAATATATGAAATCTACAATACCTAGATTCTTGTCATGGCCCATTATGATGGTGTCAATTTATGTGCCAAATCATCATTTCACAAACTAGGCATCCATATGGAAAGTTTTCGACAAATTAATATATGTGGACAAAACTTGCAACTAGCTTAATCTCTACAAAGCATACTTGTGGCTAATTGGAGTTCTACAAATACTAGTGGCTTTGGATACCTTGCGATTATGGACAAGGCCACCAAGAGTATATGTAACTCAAATTGAGGGTGTTGTTTATAAATACTTCAACTTATGCAAAGGAATCTCGCAGGCATGCAAATGAATTTGAACTTTGCATGCATTTGTGTCCACCATTTGATGCACTATCTCAAGTCCACTAATGATTTCACCAACAATTAATTAAGCCAACACCTATTGTGCCGAGTCATGTCAATACCAATTATGTGAATTGAGTTTCAAATTCTAAACATCTGCAAGCTCTTCAACACCGATTAATAATAATAATAATCATCATTGAATTTTAAGGTTACAACTAAGCTAGACACCAAATTGGTGCATGAGATTCTCTTATTTATGGGACAAGAGACTTGCCTCCACACAACAAAGTCTACATAAATGTGCATACTATACCCCTCTTTGAATTTGAACCAAAAACCTCTTTAAGAAAAATGTGCTCTTAACCATTAAACCCACTCAAATGATAAACAATGAATTAAACAATTAAAAATAAATAAATTACTTCCATCACTAGTTTTTTATGTGGTTCACTATACCAATCTAGTACTAGCTACGTCCACGAGCAACATCTACTTGCTATTTCGAGCAAAATCAAGGTAGATAATCACACTACATAGTCAAACATGTCATAATATGAGATTCAGACCCCGAGAATAATATTCAAACCCGAGTGAGGAGGAAGACAATAGACCATCCCCACTACACAACCTACACTCGCTTGCCAACTTCCATCACTAAACGCCATGGAACTTTTTGGAAGATGTTGCGGATTACAAATACTTTAGAATTGACTTCAACAAAAATCTAAGCTGGGATGGCTGTAGAAAGAAAAGAACTTTGGGGGTTGGAAAACATTTTATGCTTTTCAAAATAGGTGTAGAGAGGCAGAGTTATGGGATTGGAAAACCTCTCAAACTCTTTTTAGGCTTCTAGTGATTTTGATGATTCTCTATGGTTGTGAACTGTGGGTCAACAATACCTCTGACATGCAGTGGAAACAAATTGAGAAAATTCAGAAGCGTTTGATTACAAGCAAATTCAAAATTAAAAGTGCAATTCCTTATGCTATTTTGTTAAAAGAAATATGGGCTTATCCTATTGAAGCGATTGCTATGGTGCGATTCATAAGGTATTTAAAAAGAATTGAGCAAATGGAAGAGCGTAAGGTTGTCTTTAATGACATATTGTGCAAAAGAAAAAATACTTGGATGCAACAAAATAACAAATGGTTTAGTAAATGAGGTATTTGCTTAAACGCGTGTCCCGTAAATAGTAAAGAGATCAAAGCTTTTGTTATGGATAAGTTCCATAAGCATACTTGGGATAAGGAACTAGGGAGAAAGAAAAAATACCATATTGAAGTGTTTAATCACACTCATAATCATCAACACAAAACATACATAGAGACCAATATTTTTTGGAGAGCCAAAATTCTTATTGTTCAGTTAAGGACTAATTCTCATCAACTCCTTTGTGAAACAAGGAGCTTGAAAATGCCAAAAGAAGTGTGGGAGGAAAGAGTATGTATTTTTTGTTCTTCCGGAAACATGGAAACATAAAAACATTTCATTTTAAAATGTGAGACCTTCAAACACAACAGGGAAAGTTATGCAGATATTCTGGGAGCTAGCTCTTGGGATAATCTATTTAGTGAGGGGTTTGTTGAGAAGCTAAGAGCGTTTATTGTGAGGCTTCACATGGAAATGACCGAATACATCAACCAAATGAAGAAGCCATATGTCTCATAAGCTATTTTTAGTTTTGTAGACATTAAAATAATTTTCTTTCTTTCTTTCCTATAAATCTCTTTAATGCCAAACGCACACTAATAAATCGGAATTAAAAATTATTATTTCCTATATATGCACCCACCACCCACCCCATCTGTCGTATGGCCTGTCCATTCTTTCATCCAAGTACTGCCCTAAAATAGACCAGTACGGTTTCAAAGCCTTTTTGGACGAAGAATTTACCCCCCAATGTATAGTTGAGAGAGCCTTTTTAAATGCACACGTTGTCGAGATGGCGCTGCGGTAATGAGTACAACAAGTGGGGCCCACATCTCAACGAAAAGGACCCTTTAAACTTCAAATGTGATGGAATGATAACAAAGTGCCATTATTAGCTTCAACGGATACTTCTCTCTCTTTTTACGTTATTAATCTTTCTATATAATACATAAACACGTAAGATAAATGCGTATATATCTATCTACAACAGCGGCGACGTTGGAAACCTTTTTACATTCGCGCCTCCCTCGCTGTTGTCCAGCATATGGAGTAGGGTTACAGTACTGACAACGCTAGCAATTTGGTTTTCTTTAACGTCACGTCGTCTGCCAAAATCCCCAAATATGTTGGCCGCAAGGGCGAGGTAGTAGGTGATCCTATTTCCAAATAATTTTCCTTCGGATCCAAAGGGAAAACAGGGGAGGAATTTTCATACTTCCACTGGGTCTGTTTTTAAGCAGAATTTGTGTTCAGTTTTACATATGATATAGCAGCACAGAGTTTGATCAGTGTCTGAAGAAAGAAATAGGAAAATTGGGGTTCAGATTTGGAGGAGAATAAGGAGATTTGGTTCAGCCAATAAAATGCAGTAATTGGCCATAAATTTTAGAGGGACCGTGTTAGTCGTTTTCTGGGCATCAATTTGGAGGACTACAGGGAGGTACTTGTTTGGCAGAGTTCGTTCATCTTTAGAGGTGTGAAAAGTTCACTATTATTTGGAGTGCGACAATGTTTTGGGTAGATTTGTAGGGTTTGGATTGCTTGGCAGATCACGCCGGCCGCTCCTTATTTGGTGGGTGACTGGGCCAGATCAGGAGGAGTCAGGAGGGAATTGTTGAGACAGAATTCAGATATGTCTGAAGTTTTGCTTCACATCTACGATGTGACGAACAGCGCATCGGCTCGAACAAATAATGTCATTGTCCAGTTGAACAAGGTTATGAAGGATGCTATCGGTGTTGGAGGAATCTTCCACAGTGCTGTTGAGGTAAGTGGATACCATCTTGACCATCCTACTTTGGTTGTTTCTTTAGCTTTTTACTGCGGGAATTTGTGGATTGGCACCTCGAGGGTTTTGGCCGTATGACTTACCCTGGTTTAATATCGGTCAGTTGCTGCTATTTGGAAAATCGGTTTAAACTATCTGGTTTCATATCCCCTGATTTTCTAATGTAAGCATTGTGGGGATAATCTTAACCAGGGTCTTAATGTCATCTGTGTGTCCTATATTGCTTTGTGGCGGGCTATCCTTTATTGTAGTATTTCTTTGGTTCTAATTGTTCCAGATAATTTTTTTACTTGATTCATTTTAAGCTGGCACAGCTGAAGGCTTAAACACAATTCCATGCTTATTAAGAACCCATGTTCTCACCATGGGTTGGGAGGTCTGCACTGGCCAACTTTTATTTTTACACAACTAATAGGTTGACTTGCAAAACTACTTTAACAAGTCAATTTTGATCAAAGGGCTAAAGCCCATACACCAGAAACCATCATAGTAATTACTTAAATATATTATATTAGTGAAGTTTTGCATTGCTTCCGTTTGTCATCTAAATCTAATCAGATGGTCAGATTTCGGCCTTTCTATGATGAAAGTGCAAAAATGCACATGCCTCCATATTCTAAAGAGATTTTTGCCGATCCTACTCCCATGGATTGATTATCTTGTTGTGAATATGGGGTTTCCATTCATTCCACATGTTTCACTTCCATGTGTACATGGTCTTAATGCAAATAAGCTTGGTTGCCAAATATGTATCAGTTAGATAACCATGCAACCACTGACAGTCACTGCCATAATAATGTCTATTGTTTCTTACTTTTTGTGATCAGAAGTTAGAACATAAGAAATTTTCATAACTGTCAAGTGTGTGTTAACAAGGTAGAATGTCAAATGAGTGACCACGAATAGGTCAATGTGTCTGTTAAGTGCAGAGTAATAGTACACTGCGGGAGTGCATAATTGCTCCTATAAAATAAGAGGAAAAGAAGAAATCACCTAAGAATTAGAATCTAATAGCTGAAAAAGAGAGACTGCTGATGAAGAGAAACAACCACCTGAGATTTTTCCAGGATAAGCATCATCAGCAAATGACTTCAAATACAATTAAGCTTTCATTTAAAGTGAGGTTGGTTTTGGTCTTTTAAGGTTTATTTAGTGGACCTGCCTTTAGGACTGCTGTTTTTATTGTTGAAAATAGTAGTGAGAAAGGTCCTTCTTTGACTGGTGCCTTAGTGAAAGAGACCAAGAAGCAGTTTTCCTTAGCATGCATGAGTTCCTAAAAGTAGGGCGAGTTCCTATAAGTTAGGAAAGTTCATGAAGCAATTTGGTTTATGCATGGAAATAGAAGGCTCAGTTTGTTGTCTTCTAGTGCAAGTTATTTTTGGGAAAAGACAAATGAGTGAGTCTCTACTCTCAACTTCTAAAATAGAACTAGTTTGCGTTCCAAAAATAGAACTTGCCAGAATTAGCTAATTCAAAATGCGTATAAGGAGATTGAAAGGCACAATTGTATTCATTGTTTTGTGAGCACGAGTTGGTGATACAAAGCAATAAATAACACTTTTTTTTTGTGTGTGTGAGCTTGTGAGAGGAAGAGTGTGCAAGAGGAGCTTGTGCACAGATTGGTAGAGGCTATTTTTACCTTGGGAATTGCGCTAGCAATTAGGAGGTATTTCCTTGCTAAATAGGATCAGCCTATGTGCATAGATTGAGGGAATCAGATCAGGGGTCTTGCAGGTGTTTCAAGCTTTTAGGACAAGCAGAGAAAATCAGATTGGTTTCCAGTGAAACAAAGTTGTATTGTAAGAGATCTTTTCCTCATTTTCTATCAATAAAATTCTCAATCAAGCAGAGAGGGTTTTCCCAGTTGGATTCCCTAGAAAAAATGTGTTTTTTGCTATTATGTGACTGTGATTTAATTCTGTTCCATTCTGCTGCAATTAGTAGAGAAATTCTGTGTCTTTATGAAAATGAATTAGATTTCAGATTGTTCACATAAGCAGTTGTAGAATTTCGTGTATTTTCTACATTTATTTTTGTATCTGGCCATGTATTCTGTTGGGGATCATCTTATCTGACTGTATTCTCTATGATAGACATTGACTAATATATCCTGTTTGGGAATTTGTTGCATGGTTACAAGAAGACACAAGAAAGATCCACGAAAGCTATCAATCTAAAAATCAATTAAACCCAGAAAATGTGTGATTTTGGTTGTCCTATAAATTGCACAGGCGTTTTGGTCATTTCCTGAAACTTCAGTGAAGTTTTAGGCAGTTTTCTGAAATGGTTAAGAAAATTCTTCCCAAATTTATGCTCTCGTCCCTCACTAACCCAAAATTCTTCACTCTTTCCCTCATGGACCCCAATATGTACCTTCCTCCCTCACTGATTTAAAGCTAATTCAAAACATAAAATAAAAACATCTTATCCTCATATGGGGCCTCAAAACAAAATGTTTAATGAGTAAATTGCTCTACTTGTGCAAAAAATTCATTTGCTAGGGCACATATATTTTTGCAACATGTCATGCATTTGCTCTGCCTATAGCATGCATTTTTCTGTAGCATTCATGCATTTGCTCTACACATGGCCAAAATTCCTGTAAATCATGGGTCTGAGACAGGTTTGTGTCATGCAACTCATGTTTATGAGTTTACACATGTATTGCACGTGCAAGTTCTTTTCCTGTTTCTCATGGGCTCTTCCAAATGTGTATGAGAGGTTTGTGCTATGTATGATTCAAACTGTCTTTGTGCTGCAACTGCTTTGTCTCTGATATGGCTGCTCTATCTTTGTTTTTTGAAACGATGAAGAGAGGGTCTCTTTTAAAGCAACTGTTCAAATAACTCCAGCAAGATTCATGAGTTGAATTATTTCACTTGTCAAGGTGAATTCAATCCTATATTTAATGAAAGGAGATGGTAATTGAATTGGTTAGGGGGATTTCATAAAACCTTGCCTTCAGTGAGATAAGATAATTATATTAATGTCCAATAAATGACTGATATAGGTCAATGACTTTTAAAATACATCTGATGTAAGTACAAGAGAGCGATGGTGTGAAAGCATCCCCTATAACTACTAAAAGTAGAAAGAGCAATAGAAAAAGCACCAAATAATCTAGCCCGTAGAAGTGGAAATACACAATAACTGTATAACTTTAACAAAAACAATGACAAATAGAAAGATTACAGTCAAGGTGTGTCAAGAATAGAAGCATAGATTGAATATGTTGGATGAATGAAAGTCAATGCCCTCTGTGTGTTTCGCGGCATGTTCCTAACAACCTCTCGAGCATCTGTTAACTCTAGTGATGTGTCTATTTACTAACACTTGCATGTTTTGTTCTAACGACAATCGTGATTTGCAACAAGTGGTATTTGAACCAAAGGTCTCGAGTTCGAATAACACCCAGATCATGCCGAGGGGAAGATTGTTGGACTAATGAAAGTTAACGCTCCCCGCGTGTTTTGCGGCATGTGCCTAACAACCTCTCGAGGATCCGTTAACTCTAGTGATGTGTTCGTTTACTAACACTTGGTGGTTTTGGTCTAACAACACTTGTGATTCTCAACAAAATGAGAGGAGAGAGAAGTAGGCTTTGCAATTAAGTTGTCAATCATCGTGAAGGCGCTGATACATTGTATGATATGTCATTTGGAGCAGTGTTGTGAACATCTTGATAACATCCTGATTTTATCATGAAATCATGATTTTTTGGCCTAGTTGATGTTTGTCGATTTTACTGATATTTTGATGGTATCTTAATTCTGCCAATGTTTGCCCATTTTTATTAATATTTTCCTGATTTTCCCTTCTGGCTCTGCCTTGAGTTTTGGCCCATATCACAAAAGATTTTGGGGGTACTAAATACTGTTTTCCAAATAGCTCTGATGTTAAGTGATGGCAAAAAATGATTTGTCAAGAAAATGCCTATTGGCAAAGTGTCTAGTGCTTGGTTTTGGCAGTGGGATGCCTTTAATCAGACCTTGGGCAATCCTATTATAAATAAGGTAGTCCAAGGCTTCAACAATGTTGACAAATAGGATGAGGGTCAAGGGGCACCCTTGCTGAATGGATCTAAACAGTTCCACCCTTCTTATTTATAGCAATTAATGGAGAGAGAATTTGAGGGTTCTGCAAATAGAAACTCAACATCTTGAGGAAGAAAGTCCCAAATGGTTTTGGAAGTGGGATGCCTTTAATCAGACCTTGGGCAATCCTATGCCTTTAATCAGACCTTGGGCAATCCTATTATAAATGAGATAGTCCAAGGTTTCAACAATGATGACACATAGGGGGATGGCCAAGGGGCACCCTTGCTGAATGGATCTAAACAGTTACACTCTTCTTATTTATAGCAATTGATGGAGAGAGAGAGGTTGAGGCTTCTGCACATAGAAACTCAACAGCCTTGAGAAAGAAAGTCCCATAGCTGAAATCTTTCAGCATTTCCAGAATAACAGGACCATCCCTTTGGTCATAAGCATTCTCAAACTCAATCTTGATAAAAGGGCATTGACACCAAGGTTTTGAGTCCACTCCATTCCATCCCAAACACATTATCCAGGGTGTTATTGCAAGAAATAGGTATAGTGAATCATAGATTGATCCGCAAAATGAATGGGAATGTCACTTCAATTTCCCAACACCATGTGATGCTGAAATGCTTGTGTTAAGACAATACTGAAACGAAATATCATAGCTTATTAGATGACAAGTTATCTATGATTTTTTTCTAGGGCAGACTGGTATTGTATCAAGTATCTTAGATAATCAGCTTACAACATGAATATATTACTTGAAGATGATCATGTCATAAAAATATGAAGACCATCCATGTGAGTGCGTTAAAGAAATTGCTCACCTGTCAGAATTATCAACAGACTGTCCTACATTTACATTCGCCATGTATATGACAAGTTGGTCACTGTTTTTTAAAGGATAATGCAGTATTACTAGAACAGAATCAAAATGAGGCTGTTAAATTCCAGATATATGAAATAGACCATTGTTATGATGTGAAAACCTATTTGCTGTATCATTAAGGTGAAAGGAAGTGTTATTTCATGCTAGCATCAAGCATAAGTACTGCTGTGTTTGCTGAGTGGGATAAATCATGCATTAAGACAATAAAGCTGATGAATCCAAGAGTAATTACAGTGCTGTCATGACCACCAAGGAAGTGTTATTTCATACTAGCATCAAGCATAAGTACTGCTGTGTTTGCCGAGTGGGATAAATCATGCATTAAGACAATAAAGCTGATGAATCAAAGAGTAATTACAGTGCTGTCATGACCACCAACAGAATGCCCAGAATGAAAACTTTAAACTTCAAACTTGTAAGGAGAATTCCACGGTGCATTTGAGAATTATTAGGATTTGTGTACAAACCAGGTTTATTATTTCCAAACTCAAGGTAACTTCCATGATGAGCAAGTGCAAATTATCCAAAGAATTTCAATACCATTCAATTAATGACCACAGATGTATTATGTGTTTAGGTGCCAAACAATGAAATCAATAAACCCACATATTATGTTACCTAAAGACATGAACTGAATGGAGGAAAACAAGATCTTGAGGGTGTCAATGCCATTATTATAAATTAGCTCAGATTCAAACTCTTCATTAGCACAGCTAATATTTTATGAACCTCAATTGTCAAGGCATTTTCCAGATCATGGCTGTATCAAGAAATTTAAGTATGTATGGATTAAACCTTCACAACAAGCAAATGACTCGGTCAACTATCTCTAAAAGTTGCTTGCATATCCATGCCATCAAGTACATATTAAATTATGAAATATCATGAAATGGTCATCACCAGAATTTAAAATTTAACATGCAACATTTATGGTTTGATTACCTCAGGAAAAAACTCATTAATTTTTTATGTCACATGTATTCTGTCAACCAGATCCAACAGATGTGCAAATATTTGAAATAAATCATGGCAACCTTAGATTAGTGGATCACTAATTAGTTTCTTAGGGAATCTATGCAAAGGGTTAAAGCAATAAAAGGAAATGTTAGATCCCACAATAAGATTGTAGATTGATTTTTTAAGAAAAACTCTTTTAGGAGTATGACATGCATAAAACCCAAGTGTATAGCTGAAATATGTAAATTTAACTCAATGAAACTTGGAATGAGCAATCTAGATCAGAAAGAGAAATTATTAAACCCTGATTGCTCATATTGAAAAAATTTAAAAGAGAAAAATTAAGTGAGATAGAAAGAAAAGAAAATGCAACAGAATGCTATAGTTGAGCTATGGAGTCTTGAGAACTCCCCAAACATCTCTAAACAGTGCTTGGTGAGCATCAGATCTAGGAGATCTAAACCTTGCAAGAATCAGAAGGAGGTTAACCCAAAAGGAAATCAACCCAAGCATTGGAATCTTAAAATATTTAAACATAATCTAAATTAAGAAGTTAATTCCCTAAGATATTCAACCCCAATACTAAAGATCTAGTTTAAAAGATTCACAAAGAAATGAAATAGACATGCCGTATCTTACATTGCTTGCTTTGCAATAGCTCTTTCCTCAATGACTTCATGCACAACAAATTCTTCTTTGATTAACCTAGAACACCTAACTCAAAAAAATAAAGAAAATCACCAATTGATAAGAAAATAAGTCTTCCATTCCATTTCCAATGATGAAAATGGGAGGCTTCCTCCTTATATAGATAAGGTGCCCCCTAATACCATACAATGAAAAATATGAGCCTACAGTAATACAATGTGCTTGTACCATGTGCTGAGATGAAACCATGAACCTAAAATCATGTTCCCAAGTGAAACTATGGGAAAATGTCATAGGTGGTTACAACAAACCGTCAAAATTGGGGTGCTGTCCATAAAATGAGCAACACTAACTAACTACCACATGTGCCATGATAAAGCTAAACAAGTGCACCCTCCCCAAATTAAGCCAATATCCTTTTTCTAGAACACTTGTGGAGACAAAGGAGGCCCAAGAACAAGGTTGCACACCCTCAATGCAATAAATCACTCACATGCGAATAGACAAGGAATATTAAGAGAACCCTTCTAATGGATGTAGAAACCACCTATGTGATATCAAATGATGATGTGACCTATGTGATGATGTGACATCCTTGACATTGCTCAATATATTGTCATGGATCCCAAGAAAATGGAATGGATCACAATGTAGGTAGACATGGTTGAATACAAGTGCATGGATCCTAGTACAGGGATCTTGAGGTAATGTCATGGATCCCAAGGCATGGTGCAGAGATGCCAATGTGAGGGCTTCTACCTATAATGATAAGTCAAGTCTCAAAATAAGTTATTAGGCAACATACAATAAGTAATGACTTATAGCAGCATCATAATATATGCTAATATTACAATTTGTTTAAGTTAACATGGTGGGACAACTTTACCCTTATTACATATGCTAATTCCTAAGTTTAGAAGTATTTTCTAGGTCACTTGGTTAGAGATATGTAAAAATGATGAATTAACTTATGTAAGGGGAAAGGGACTTCATGAATTGCTCTGCAAAGTCATATATGATGATGTTAAGGTCTATTCACTAGTCCAACTAGCCTTCTAAAGCTAGGAATATTAAGTTTTCGTTAGAGGGAGCTTTGCTTAGAGTTACCACTTCAACACGTTATTTACTTCCCCTTTTGTATGTTTTCTTTGATAAAATCTTTATTGTTAAGACGTGTTATTAGATCATACCCTGAGTTTGTTTATGTTCACAACTTGATAAAGAAATCATCTTCGCCATGTCTAAGCAGAATATCCACAGACAAAGGAGCATATAACGTTTTAGGTGTAAGGCATAGGAGCTGATATACCATGGCAGAAGCTCTTGAGACACAGATTGGCATATCTATTTGATGGAGGGACTGGAAGAATAGGCTTGAATCAGAAGAAATGAGCAGGAGAGCTCATCTTAATAGTTACATCACACCTGAATGAGTGTGTTTCTAGGGATAGTTATCCTGAAGTGTAACTCAGGGTAAAGTGCGATTTCTGATAAAACCTGTTTTATTAGGTTGAATTTTTTGACAAAAAATATGCTTGATATAGAGGGTCAACACCTTCAGCTGGGATCTATTGATAAATGACTTGATCTTGTGGCTTAAGTCATAATTATTATTTTGAATTGATTGTTTGTTGTTTCGATTAAGAACAATATTTTTTTGCTCTCTAGATAGGTGTAGGTTAGATCTTTTCAAGCAGAACCATAACCAGGGGGTAACAGGAGGAAGCATTTGTGGATTATCATTGTAATTAGTGGATTGATTTGGAGTATTCCGTCAGTAGAAATGGTATGATTTTAAAAAGCTATTTTGTATTGTGTCTCTATAAAGAAATGATAGTTGTATAGTATTTTACTGGATTTTTGGAAATGAATAATTCTGATTATATGCTAACTGAGGTTTAAAGAATTATTATTTTGAATATTTGTTGGGAAAAGCCAATTTAGCGTATAAATATAATTTTTCAGGTATGATTTTTTTTCAGAACAGAGTGCCTTATAATTTTTTTTTTTTTTTTTTTCATTTGTAGGTTTATGGTGAGGAATGGTCCTTTGGATTCTGTGAGAATGGAACTGGGGTATTCAGCTGTCCTCCTAAACAGAATCCTATGTATACTTATCGTGAAAGCATATTACTTGGCCATACCAATCTTTCTGCTACTAAGGTGAATCAGGCTTTGAAAGAACTTAGCAGGGAGTGGCCTGGCTATGCCTATGATTTGTTGTCAAAGAACTGTAACCATTTCTGTGATTCATTATGTGAAAGACTCGGAGTACAGAAACTTCCAGGTAAGGTCTTTATTTTCTTTCTGGACATTCTGTTGAGATGCATGTACATATGCTAAACATACGACCAATCAATTAAACTATTGTAAATAGAACACAGATAGCTCCATTACATGTTGTCTTAGTTAGATCTGCTTTAATCTTCTTTAATACAAAGAAAACATATTTTAGCTTAAGTAGGAGATGCCAAAATTGTCTGTAACTTGTAAAATAATTTCTGTAGCATCATCTGGCTGATCCCCATTTGTTTTTCTTTGCAAATTTTGGATATTGACCGGAGTTTAAAGAGTATCGTTACAGTTAATTTAGTGGTTTCCAAGTGATAAATAAATATTAGCTTCACAGTGAAACATATGATTTATTCTTGTATTGTATTGAGTCTTTAGGCTTCCATATCTGCAAAGACAAATAAGTGTGAGCGAAAACATTAAGTGGTTATGGTTAGTACTTGTTATGCTTATTTTTTAGGATTAATATATCCAGGTGATCCTAAATACCGTTGAGTGGCCCTGATTAACTAGCTCTTTTTGTTTTACAACAAAATATTTCAAAGGAAAGCATAGTCTGCGGGGCAATCACATCTTAACAGCACTTTATAAGATCATTTCTGGTTCTTGTCTGTTTAACATGAACCTGGATGTCCAGGGATTGTCTTACAATGATTGGAAATGATCCTATGAGAAGCTCATCATGGACAGTAGAACTAAAGAACCCAATTACAAGGTCTGATGGTTTCTGACCAAATCACCCAATTGGTTCAACTTAACAAAGGCAAGCTATTTAAGACAATAAAGACAGATGGTTTAAAAGGTGTCAAGACATCTGGAAATCCCACTCCTTTTAGACTAGAGTGCTTGAATGGTTGGTGCTCAACAGCAGTCTAACACTTAAAGGAGGTTGGCTCCACTACTCAGGCCTAATAGATTGTTGTCATGTGATTTATCACATAACAGACTGTTATACACGTGTGTTGGGAGTGCAGGTTGCCAGTGTATTTTGGAAATGGGTCCCAAGTATGATATTCTCTTATTGCCCCTTTTGATTTAAAGGGGTCACTTTTTTGGATGTATGGATGTTCAGATAGCCTGGCAAAGGTATATGGAACAACAGATTAACAAAATTATATATATTTCAATGAAGATTGGGATGCCATGCAACACTAAATAGGGATGTTACTCCCTTTCATTTGGGTGAGATTACAGCTTTTAAATGAGTTATAGCAGTGCGGATTTTAGCCAGAATTGTCTTGTTTAGAAAAGATGCTCTCTTGAGATTGGTACCAAGACCACTATGGTGATAAAGAGAGATAGTCTGTATAAATCACATCTTGGATCAGTGCTGTATGCATTTTTGACATATTCTGTATTATTCATTGCTGAAATGTAAAATGCACATTTGAAGATCTTTTTCAAGGTCTTTTGTTCTAAAATGAAATAACCTAAATGAAAAAGGTTTTGGATTCAGAAAACAAAGTAGAATGTTGTCATTTTCATCTAATTTGACTTTCTTCGTTTCATTCAAAAACAGAAAGTGCTGTCACATTAACTTTGCCTAATCAAGTAGATATGTTTTGGGGTCATTATTTTCATGCCATATTCCCCCCCTTGCTATCATGCCTGTCCCTTTAGTTCCAGATTTTGTTGAAGCTTACTTGATTGTTTTCATTTTTGCTGATTATAATCACTCAAGTGTCTCGTCCATTTTGTTCTAGATTATTTTTGGAGTTTTCAATTTTTTCTAAACATGAAACCATGCTGCCTTAGTGATAAAGTGCATACCATAGTCTTTTCTACCATTATAAGGGTCGTCCTATCATCAGATATCATCATGCATCTGATGGCCTCCCATGACTTCTTTATTTCCTTCTATCTATGTTGATGTCATTCTTTTCTCCTTGACTTAGTGACTACTGCAACGCGTAGGTATGGCACTTATACCCTAGGCCAGCAATAGCAATAACATCATACATTGAATGGAAAAATGAATTGTTCTTTGTAATGCTCAAATGCATGTTGCTTTATAATTGGTCCTCATGGGAGGTGAGTTGGTTCTATGAGCCATAAAAAATGATAATTTATGGCAAGGAACATGCACTACGAAAGCCTTACAATGCATAAAATGATAATTTGAGGCAAGGAACATGCACTACGAAAGCCTTACAATGCATAAAATGATAATTTGTGACAAGGAACATTCACTATGAAAGCCTTACAATGCTCAAGTCTAGGAAAAAACTAGTTAGGTGGGTGCCATTGGAAGAAATACTTGGGATTTGAGAATATGAAAACTTAGAAAACTTCAATGGTGATAGGAACAATGGTGGGCTTGGTTGTTGATGATGGTAAACACCTTTCTCTAATTCCCCAATATCTCTAAAGAGAATTGAGTAAAAAGAAACCAAAATTGATGCTTTAAGAGGGTTAAATTTGGATTGGTGATTTTTTTTTCCATTTTTGTTGATATTTTCTAGACTTCTACTGATCTAATAAAAATTGGGATGTGTTGATTGTTTTCCAAATCCCATGATTTTTTTGGGCTGATTTTTTGTTTGAGGTTTGGCATTGCAAAAATTATGATGTTTATTTTTTTTGTCTTTGACTATATATATATATATATATATATATTATTATAGATATATAATATTAATATATATCAATGCCATGAAAAATATATGCATTCATTTATATGACTTAGATAAGATAGATAAAGGTAAATGTGTTAATGTCTAACGGTGACCACAAAAGTAGGTTAGTGGGATTGTGTTAGGTACAATGATGTTTGTTCAAAGAGGGAGTGCTAAAGTGACTACTATATAATACATAAATCAAGAAGTAAAAGAACATTCTAATATAAAACCCTAGATGGCCAACTCAAAAGAATGAAGAGGTTGGCCACGAGAAGGATGGCCAAGATGAGAGGCTCATTCGCCCATGATACTCGCTGTAAGAGGCAATCTTGGATTGCTAAAGAACATTCAAGGTTGAATGGAGAAAACTTAGCATAGATGTTTGTCCATAATATTAACTAGTGGAGGCACTGGAGTGAATAATGTGTGGTTGTTTGTAAGGAAGGTCTCATCATTAAGGTCTAGAAGATCTGGACTAGCATCTGTGTTGTCTGTTTGAATGAGGTCTAGTATGGTGGTACCTCTAGGATCTCATTGAGAAGGGAATAAAGCCCCGTATCTTCGTTGATCTACAATCTTGTGTCCCCATTCGTTGCTTGGTGCCTTGATGAAGTGATTGAAGGGAAGAAGTATTATATTAAGAGCCTCCTGCATATATAAGGCAAAGCATCTCTAGTCGGGGTATGTGGAGAATCATCTAAATGTTTATCTTGCGGAAAAGTCAGTGGAACTATCCTTGAAGCTTGTAATAAATTAGGCAACAAAAGATGAAGTGCTGAGTCTCTACCTCTTGGAGATGGCACAATTGGCAGATCCTTTCTGAGTGGCTAATCTGGTGGTCTGTCTCATAATCTATGAGACCCAACACTAAACTGGCCTAGGGGTATCTAAAGAGGGTGCATCTAGTGGCAAGATATATAAGGAGTTTGAATAATAAAAATAAGTTACTCTCTCATAACCATGAATTGCTTAGCATAGAAGGCCATCTTTGGACGTAACCCACCTTGATGGTTGATCCAAGTGACCTTCACAAACTAGCTATAGATGTATGCTTTGATGTTAATGTTCAACTCTTGCAGTTGAGAAATCTAGGGCATTTGTTTGAGTATTTATTAACTTGATTTTTCTTTTAATCCTTGACATTGTCTTATGAATTATATTAGGACATTTTCATCATTATTTAGTTCTGATCATCATCAAGACAATTGCCAATAAGAAGA
This sequence comes from Pinus taeda, assembly GCA_000404065.3. NCBI lineage: Eukaryota > Viridiplantae > Streptophyta > Pinopsida > Pinales > Pinaceae > Pinus > Pinus taeda. The sequence goes on along the minus strand of APFE031370249.1, from coordinate 118,092 downwards.
TCACAACGCAAACACAAGAACACCAGATGTAGGCTGCTAGGTGGCTAGCAAGGGCCAAAACCTCCCTTAGAGAGGAAAACCCACAAAAATCTCTTCTTATAGAATCAATTCAATGAAGGCTTCCAAGATCTGGACCCAAGACCAAACCTTTCAAGAGATGAGCCAGCCAAACCTCAAACAATATCTCTGCAAATTCTAGACTGAGGAAACCCTAGGTCTTCCAGCAAACTCGCACATGTGAGTAGATAAGGATGTCAGGAACATAAATTCACTTCCCTTACGTCTTCGCTGACCTCCAAACAATTTCGCTCTTCCTCCTCATTAGATTAGACTTCTTTTCTTTCGCTCTTCCTCCTCATTAGATTAGACTTCTTTTCTTTTGCTTGGATAAAAAATCATTCGATGTATGTGTCTCTTAAAGTGGGAGAGAGCTCCTCTTTATAAAGGTTTCTTTTGAGGGTGGATTAGGCCTTTTTAGGCCAACTTGAGGAGGTTGGCCGACCCCATCGCTTGGAGGCTTCCAGACTCATTATATTACAATAATAATTTTTCCTTCTTAATACATGAGCCCTCCAAGGGCTAAGACATCATGACTTGACTCAACAGACCCCTAGAGCACACAATGGGTGCTTTGACTTAGGACAAACAACCATGGGCAAGAAACCCATTTTACAATAAATAATTTTCTTTTGAAACTAATTTCTTTTTCTTTCTCTTTTGATTAGTGCATCAATTACATCAAGTCATGGCATATATAGTTATGAAGATCGATACTAGTTACATTTCAACACTCCCTCTTAACTAGGGAGGTATTCATAATTGACACAGGTACAAGGACAACACTTTCATTGAATTATTCTCATAAGAAGAGTTGGATTGGTAAGCCATCTTAAGCATCAACATTTTGATAAATATACAACCAACATTGTCAATATAGCAAGGCCTTGACTAACAAGCTCTATCTCTCAATAGATTAGAGCACAATGCTGGGAGGCCTTATATGGGACACCACACTACCTTTGAAGGCACATACCGCATCCAAATTTCACAAGGTATGTCCTTGTAGGACTATTCTTATCTCGGATTCCCAATCCTCAAAGAATATCGGTCCTCTTTGACCACTCTTGTCTTGGATACCCTATCATATCCTCAAAGAGTGTTGGTCACTAGACTACTTCCCATCTTGGATTCCAAATATCAAGGAGTGTATCTATCTCAAATGCTTACCCAATCCTCCAGATGCCATTCTCTCCTCATGGTCTTCATAAGACTTACTGTTGTTAGTCTTGGTCTAGTGCATGGCACATAAAACATAGAACCATATCTGTCACTCCCTCTCAACCAAGGAGGAGCTCCCTCTCAACTAGGGAGAAGTGTCTGTCATCAACTACTATGGTAGCATCTCTCAAGGCTCTATCGTCATCACCACGTGCGAGATCCTCAAAGAGTGTCGATCACTAGACTACTTCCTATCTTGGATTCCAAATCCTCAAGGAGCATTTGTCTGAAATGCTTACCCAATCCTCCAGACGCCATTCTCTCCTCATGACCTTTATTAACACTTAATGTTGTTAGTCTTGGTCTAGTGCATGACACAAAGCAGAGAACCATATCTGTCACTCCCTCTCAACTAGGGAGGAGCTCCCTCTCAACTAGGGAGAAGTGCCCATCAAGGCTCTATCGTCATCATCACACGTGCAAGCTTTCTTTGAACATTACAGAGCCCTCTATATACAACATCATCATCAAGACAAGGTCCACCGTCACTTTCCACATTATCAGTTTGCATCTGTAGCATCTTTGAACTTGGCTCCCTCTGAACATCAAGAAAGTGATCGACTAGGACACGATCATCGATCCATCTGCAACCTGCTCTTACATCTGTCACTGTGATTTACATTAGCTCCTCAGTCCAAAGATCAAGGTAGAAACCCAATGCAGTCGTCATTAAGGAAGATGAGCACATCATCTACGAAGAGTAGATGAGTGAGTATATATTGGTTAGATATTTTGAGTCCCTGTAATAGCCCATCCTGCTTCGCAAATGCATTGAATCCGCTGAGGTCTTCCATAACAATCAGAAAGAGGAGAGGGTAGAGTGGACAACCTTGTCTAAGTCCACGTTCAGCGTGAAAGAAGTATGATGCAAAGCCATTGATCAGGACACTGAAGGAGGTCGAGGTTATGCAACACATAATCCAATCAATGAAGGGAAGAGGAAAGCCTAGGTGGGTGAGGATCATTTTAATATAGAGCCAGCTGACTTGGTCAAAAGCTTTAGTGAGATCAATTTTGAGAATGACACCCTTGAGTTTTTTAGTTTTCATGGAATGCAGGGCTTCCTGCGCAGAGCCAATAGCCTCATGGATTTGTCTGTTATGAATGAAAGCAAATTGTTTAGGGGAGATGTGACTGGATAGGATGGGTTCGAGGTAGTTGGCTACGATCTTGTAAAGACAGTGATAAAGAGAAATGGGTCGGAAGTCGTTGAATGACGAAGGGGAGTCAGATTTGGGGATAAGGGCAATGAAAGTGGAATTTATAGCCTCATACATGCGCCTAGATGTCTTGCATTCCTCCACCACTTTTAGAAGATCTCGACCAATAGTATCATGAAAGGCAAGATAAAACTCAGTAGTCCATCCATCAAGCCCCGAACTCTTATCTTTTTTGAACCATTTTAAAGTACTTTCCAATTCACCCATTGTAACAAGGGAGGTGAGCTCCTCGGCCTAACAATATTAGCAAGAGTGGCACCATGAGGAGCCTTGAATAGTTTTTGGAAGTGAGAGTTACCCAGATGAGCCAGCTGATTAAATGAAGTTGCAAGACTACCGTCCTCCTTAGGCATGTGCCAGATAGTGTTGCTGACTTTCCTTCCCTTTGCATAGTTGTCGAAAAACTTTGTATTCTCATCACCGGCTTGTAAACAAATAACCCGACTCCAGAGGCGCTAGGTTTCTTCCCTCTCTTTTAAAATCTTGGATCGCTATGCCTCCAAGTCAATAAGGTGGGACTTTGCCTCCACAGATGTGAATCCCCGTCCTTGATCATCCAAAAGATTGGCCAGAGTATGCTTAATGGTTCAGAGGGATAGTTCATCCCGGTCTCTTTTGTCCTTGGCCCAATTAATGAATAATTGCTTGATTTCAAGAAGGTTGTCATAGAAACCCTCTGCAATGGTTCTCCTAGAGGATGGTGGATGAGAAAGCCAGTGATTGTTGACCAAGTTAATATATGAAGGGTCCTTTAGCCAGGTGGAATTGAATTTGTAGGGTGCCCTTGGCTTTTGGAAGGGGCTAGAGAGCTCCATGAAGATGGGGGAATGGTCTGATATACCTCCAGAACCAACCCATTGTCTGTAAAGAGATAGTCCTCCCAGCAGTGGATCCTTTATGAGGAAGCGATCCAGGCGCTTGGCTAGATCAACCTCCCAATTCTTCTATTGCGCCAAGTGGGCTGAGGTTTTACCATAGGGATATCAATCAAGTGATGTTGTTCAAGGAGCTGCTCCATAATGTCAGATAAGGAATCCACCTGTGCATCACTTCCCCATGATTCCCCAAAGCCAATGGAGAAGTTCAAGTCTCCTCCCAAGATGGTATTATCAGAGTTGATAATGGAGAGATTTAGGAGGTGTTTCCAAAAAGCCTCTCTATCATGACAAGGGCCATATATATTGACAATCTTGAGATCCATGCCCATATCCGAGGAAAAAATGTCCATGCCAATAAATCTGGCGCCACCCTAGGAGGCCTTGAGGAGTATAGTGCGAGGATTAATACCTAGGGCCAACCCACTCGATCACCCCATGACATCAAGGGCTTGGAAAGTCTAACCCGGTTTCAATGATTGAAGCACAGGAATAATTTGATCAACCAACCCAAGGGTTTCTTGCAGAAATATAATATCAACAGGCTCAAATTCAAATAATCGTTTGAGGGCTAGTTTTTTGGGAGGGCTAGCCCCATTAGTTAAAGGAAATCCACTAATGGGGGAGATTGTGGGAGGGTAGTTTGTGCTCTAAGTACCCAGTTAAGAGGAGATTGTCTGCTAGAAGCCACTTCCACCCTAGCTTGTAGAATGGCCTTTGACATATGAGATTTTCGCTCTCGGGAGGATTTGGAAGTGCAGGAAGGGGAGATCAGGCCCAACCTGGAGTTCACAAATGTCTCAGGTGGGTGAGATGAGTGGGAACGAAGGTTATGAGGGTGAGAGTGTCCAGATATGAATGAAGGAGCAACATGAGGGGGAGAGCGCTCTAGGTCTGGGATAGAAGGTGGAGTAGTAGAGTTAACCGGAAGATGGGAGACGAGGGAAGAAGGGATGGTGTTAGGGATGTAATCCAGATAGACACAAATGCAAAATGAAAACGCTGTGCAGAGCATGAATAAGAAGATGCAGTAACAAAGCAAGGGAGAGGAGGTGTATCTGAAGATCGAGCAGTCGCAGCTGCAGCCCTTGATCTTGTCATTGGCGGGGAGGGAGGACGGGGAGTACTCGAGGATGGCATCTGAGTTGATACTCTCTTCTTTGACAGAGGAGCATTTTCCGGTGGAGTCTGGTTAGGAACCGATGCTGGTGCCCTTGCTGCAACGTCCTCTGCTTCTTTGGTTGAGGGGGTAGCCTTACAAACCAAAGGACATTCCTTGTAGAGGTGCCCAACCTTATGGCACCGACAACATCTAAACGACACTCCTTCATACTCCAGGATTTGAATCCCAGTGAAATTCTTCCACTGTAGTGTGATTTTTTTCTCCAATCCTTCTCTAGTATCCAAGTAGACCAATGTGCGGGCCAAAGACTAGTTTTCGGATTTGATGTATGATTTGTTGTAGTCCAGATAGGTGCCGAGTGCATTGCCTATGCAAATGTATATATCGTAGAACCAAAAGTGCAGGGGAAGATGAGGCAGCCTGACCCAAAGTCGTCCAGCTTCAATTTGTTCCCGCTCTGGATCAAAGAGCGGACTCCATCGCTTTAGCATGGCCGGTGCCATCTCTATGGGCCAATATCTGATAAGTGCCCAATTTGTGTATTCCTCCTACTGGAAATGGAGTGCGAACCATCCTCGAGCCAACGTTTGTACCTCTGGGAGATCCTTGAAGATCTTTCCCCAAATCTCTTTCACCTAGAGTCTGAGTCTCTCAGTAGAATAGGCGTGGCCCTAAACTCTTCCAACAAGAACCCGACCTGTCGTGTCTGCAACTTCCCCCATGTTAATCCCTTCCCCGAACTTTAGGGTCATGTCCTTGCTCGTGACCTTCACACACTTGAGCTTTCGTTTCCCTGATCGAGGTGTAGTCGGATGATCTTGCAAGGGGTCTGGAGAGCCTTGGTTCTCCTGTTGAGACTGCTGAGTGGAATGTCGAACTTTGATGACTGGGGTTTCAAAGCAGCGGGAGGGGGAGGATGAGGAGCCCTACTCTGCAGTAGGAGGGGTAAGTGGAGAGGACGAAGGCGGGTCGAGTCCGGTTGAAAAATCGAAACCTGTAGTGGAGGGAAGCTTGAAAGGAGTCGAGTGTACTAAATTCTCGAATGGCGATGGCTCAAAAGGGGGAGATGACGATGTGCAGGAGGTAAGTAGGTGGAGGGAGGGTTGCCGACGAGAGGGGAGGGCAGTCGAGATCCAGGGAGTTTGGAAGTGGATGGACCGAGGAAAGAAACAGAGGGGGGCGTAATGGAGATAAGCGGAACAAATAGACCTTGATAACCAACGGGCTTAGAATTTGGCGTAGGGTTAGGGCTTCGCCAGATAGTAGCATAGGGGTTAGGGTCGGTGGAGTAGTCCACCTCCTTGAGCTCCATATCCAACATCTTGCAGCAAACCTGGTGATAGTGGAAGGCAACAGGTGATAATGAAAACGAAATGCATCCAACTGTAACAGTGAGGATGACAACACAAATCAGTGGGTCATGTGAATTCACTGCAGACAATGAAACCCTATTTGTGCTCCTTGTTCGGTGAAGCCGCAGGTGCACGGGTACACATCGCCTCCATCTATCTAGCACTATCTATCGTCTTCCTTCCTTTATTTCCAAATTAGAATCCTTTCTTTTTTGTCATTAATAGATTCCATTTTGCATGTCGATATTTTTATGTCAAACAATACTTCACTTTTCTTGACTTTATTTATTTATTTTAATAATTCCCTTTTATAACATGTATCTACTTGTGCACCTTTAATTCCGTGTAATTTAGATTACCCTTTCCCCCCTTTTTTTACAACTTCAATATATATACATATATTTTAAACATTTGAATATAACCTTTTTTTTATAAAATTGAGAGACCTTTTAATTAATTGTACTTAGTAATTTGTGCTTTGAAACGAGGACTGTATGATAGTTAAATGACATAACCTTGTTGTTAAATATAATTTGGCGACAATAACTTAAATATGAATGGACAGATGTATGGTCACGTTAGTATGGATTGGTGTGGCACATTGATTTTTGTAATAAAGGTGGAAGGCGATGGACAGGGCATTTGTGGCCGTGGTGGAATAGGTGGCCGGTCTGTGGTAGCAGCGGCGTCGTGGAAGGAATTCCCAGTTATGGTGATTGGGGGTGGTGTGTAGCTTGTTGTTTGTGCTTTGGGGTAAAGACCAGACTTGCTTAACTTTAACAATGAAAAAAAAACCTAGCACATGATTCACAATCTCGAGTTGGTTAGAATGATGTCAAGGTAGACAAAGTTCCTTACCGAAGATCCATTAAAGAATTTTCGTGTAGATCGGTATGTGTATGGAATAACGATGTTGTTGACCATACGAATGACGACGACGTATAGTTGCTGCACATGCGACAACTCTGTTACTATGAGTGGTCGACGGTGGCGACTGGATTTGGTCACTGGAGTGATCATTGTTACAAGATGTGACTGCGACAACAAATGCAATAGGACGAAGGCGGATGCAACAGAAGTGGGCTTAAGGCAACTTCTTAGATTGCAACTGCAAACGACAGCTAGCACTGTCTTGTCAGAGCAGTTGACGGGGAGATGGCCTATGGCTTGAGTGGTGGTGGCTTGGATCGCCGCAGACTTTTTATTTTTATTTTTAATTTATGATTTTTATTATTATTTTTTTAATATATAAAGACTTTGTTTTTTTGTTTTTTTTTTTTTTATATATTTTGTCTCATTTTTTTGCTCTTTTTTTCTAATTTCCATTTTATTTTTATCTTTTAATTTTTCTTTTTATCTTGACTTATTTTAATACTTTTTTTTGTCTAATATTTAATCTATTATTCTTTTATTTTTTAAATGGCCAAGTGTCTCCGGTGAAATGGAGAATCTCTAGAAACAATATAGCAAAACACCGACAACAAAGTTGGCGGAAAGTTGATGGCCAAAGGTCGGATCAGACTGGCTCTATGCGGCGGTTGAGTACCAGAGGATTGAACCTAGCTCTGATACCAATGTAGTGAACAAAGTTCGTATACTCAAAAGTTAAATACTTCAGAAGACTTGAATATGAAAATCTCCATTGAAGAGACAAGAATATATATTAAAATGTATGAATGGGAATGATGATACAAATGAGAGTGATGGCTTGCTTATATACCCTAGGCAGGTACCTTTTCACGTACTTTCATGTCCTTAGAGACATGACTTTTCATTATTACCCTTTCATGTACTAGTTAATTAATCATTATTTATGTTATTATTGTGTACATTTTTATATAAATTATATCCATAACAGTTTGAAAGTCATGAAGTCTGTGCGAGTGTGAAGGCATAGACTAGAGATGATTGAGGGATCAGTAACATGTTTTGTTGAACTTTTAAAGACATGATTTTAGTTCTCTTAGCTAAAGAAAAGAGAAGCATTGTTGGAAAAACTAAAGGTGATTCTCAAACTGAGATGACATTATACTCGACAAACAATCATAGCAGATCAACTAAAGACAAGGGGGAGATGGAATGCTACTATTGCAAGAAATTGGGTCACACAAACTGGAAATGTAGATTTCAAACTAATGATGTTCTAAAGGGAAAACTGGAAGACAAACAGTACGTGTTGAATGTAGCCACTATTGCAGATCCATTGGATGCTGACAATGGTTATTACATTCTATGCATTTTAATAAGCCTGCACATTGAAGACAAGAATAGATCTAGTTTAGATGCAATGCAGCATGGTGTTAGGATGTATGGCTTATTATGTAATAAAGTCATTTTATGACTTTAGAGTATGCTATTGTTCACTTTTTGTTTAAAGCAGTCACTGTGAGTATCTTCCTTTGAGATCAGTTGTGGCTTGACCCTATCCAGGCTTTCACTTATTCAGTGATCTAGCTCTTTTTCTAATACTCTTTTTCTGAGAGAGTTGCTTCCTGCAAGGATAATTTCTGAAAATTTTCTTTTTACCTTCAATACCCTGTTCATGATGGGATTAAGAGTCAAAGTTTCAATCTGGCACTTTCTGTTTGACCAGTTCTTTAGAAGCTTGGAATCTTCAAGGATCTCTACTATGACATTATCTATCTGCAGCACATTTCATGAGCAGCCACCACATAAAATTCAGTTTGATTGTTTGTTCCTTGCCTAACCGCATATTTCAGGATAATGGAATTTTTTCTTCTAAGAAAAGCATTCCTCCTGCAACACACATACCTAGAGTCCAGAAAACACCAAGCTATCGAGTAATTTATTTCTGGTTCTGTGAAATTTGATCTTTGCTAGTTTCCTGAATCCTCTATATGAGAATCTTATCTAGTGACCTACCAACGATATACCTTTTTCCCTTGGTATATCACGTTATTTCTTGTAAGCCACAAACCCCAAAATACAAAACTTGGCACAGCTTTATGATCTGTTTCAGATGTGTCATTAAACCAGTTTTCATAACAGTCTAACTGGGAGTCTTTTTCCCATTTATTTCTTCTACTTAATATTTGATGAGCAAGACATTTTACAAAGGTATGATTGACTGTTTCTTCATCAACACACGGCTCACCCTGCTCATTGCCCCATGTTAAAATATTGTTAGCTGGAGCTAACCATAGGAATATTTATTATTTTTGTTTTGAGCATGCTGTTAAGCTTTTACAAATATGGGCCTTACATTGTATTTCCCTATTGAAATGTTACTCTGGATGGTGCAAAGCTGTTATATGATTTTATTCAAAGTCATAAACAGAATGTTACGCATCTGGAAACTTGTCTTTCCAACTAGACTTATTCCTTGAAATAGTAGACTGTTACCTTTTACATATGGAATATGCCAGGATATTCGCCCTAATAGCATCTGGAAATTTGTATTCCCAACTAGACTTATTCCTTGAATTAGAAGACTGTTACCTTTAACACATGGAATATGCCTCGATATTCATCCTAGTAGCACTTGAATTCTTATGTCACGGCTAGGCTTATTCATGAAAATATAGTAGTGTTACCTTCTATGCATCTAAAATATTTAAATATATTGATTTAAGTTGCATTGAGCACTGTCTAATTTCTTATGGACTTGTGCAGGTTGGGTTAATCGTTTTGCAAATGCTGGTGATGCTGCTGTTGATGTTGCTGAAAATACTGCAGTGCGGGTAAGAATTGTATCTATTTTCTTGATTGGATGCGAATTATAGTTGATAAGCTTGCTTTTGGAATCATCAATTCAAATAACATGTCATCAATGTCTCAATTAAGGTAAGAGAGCCAATGTCATATTCATCATGCAAGGAGATAGAAACACCTGAAACATCTTTATTCCCCAAGGGTTTCTCTACAGGATCTATCCTCTTCAAATCTTCAAAAATTTCATCATTGTGTTCACAAATTTGGAAAGGAAATCCACAATAACTCACCGAACCCTCGTTTCTTTTAAAATGATGATGGCTGCCAGCATGCCCTCCTCATGCAAGTGTACATCAACATCACAAAATGCTTCTTTTTAACAAAAGTGAGTACATCAACATCATGAAAATCTTCAACACACCTGTTAATGTTAGGATCTTCTATATGAGGTGCTTTATCAAGATCTTCAAGCACACTGCCCCCCAATACATGCCAAATTCTTTGATTAAATCTGCAAATGAAGATATTTTTCTCAGATTACATTATTTGAACCATCCATCTGCATCACTTTCCAAGGCAAGTATAGGCATTTCATCATGACATCCTCATGGTCAAGATTTGTAAAGTTTTGTAGATGTTCTATGCTAAGAGCAATTTCACTTTTCTCACAGCAATCATACAAGAGGTTAAGCAAAATGCAGATAGAACATATAAGCAGATCTTACAGAAGACAAATCAGAAACAAGAAAAATGTGTGTTCGTTTCGGCGGTCAACAGGATGCTTCAACCAGCAAAGTCTTCTTTGGTCAGCCAGCCCAGCATGTGTCACAACAACCCTCCAACCAGTAGATGAGTCAACCCAAGTCAATTCTACAAAAGTCAACGCTGTCCTGAAAAGTCAACGCAGGGGCAGCAAGCTAAAAGTCAACGCAGCAGCAAAACGGTCAACCCTTTGACCTCGATTTTTGTGCCAGGTAGTACGGCCTTCAAAAATCGAACTTTCCACAAGTTTTCAGCTTGATTGGGCCAAGCGTTGACCAAAGTCAACGCTGGTCAAACTTCTGCGAAACCCTAGCAGCAGAAAATCGTACCACAGCTCAGTCGTACGGTCTGTCCTCTTCGTCCTTCCCACGTGTGGCTGAAATCCGTCCTCCAGGTAGCTCGTACTCTTTAGGATGAGAAAGGAAGATGTGAGTGTGTTGTGATGAAATTCTCTCCAACTTTTCCTGTATTTATATCCATCAATGAGGGTGTGTGACACATCTGTTGGGCATGTGCTATGTTACTTGGGAGCGGGAGCGACCATTTTCAGAAGCTCCCGGTTTGGGAGCGAATCTGGGAGCGATTTTTTAAAAATATATATAT
>APFE031370249.1:37559-99700 GCA_000404065.3 Pinus taeda | reverse complement strand
TAAAACCAATTGAGATAGCTTCCTTGAAGCTTTTCTTCCACATGAGTACCTTTCCATTAGAGAAAGTTACATTGAATCCTTTGTCTTCCATGGCAGATACAGACACAAGGTTCTTCTTCAATTTTGGTACATAGAGTACATCTTGTAGACGGAGGACTTGTCCTTGAGACAAGTGGAGGGTCACAGTCCTGGTCCCTTTCACAGGATAAGTGGCATTATCCCCAAGGATAATTTCTAGATTAGTATCCCTTTCAACCATGTCAGAAAGTGCTTCCTTGAATCCGGTGATGTGTCTTGAGGCACCACTATCGATTAGCCAGACATCCATAGTGTCGGGCGGAGATGCAGTTGAGAGAGCAGATACTAGAATATACTCATTTCTTTTATCAACAACATTAGACTCCTCATACCTGGTATTCCTGGTCCTTTTAGAAGGTTGATTGTTTCCTTCAAAGTGAGCCTTCCTCTTTCCTTTGGATTTGTCATTTCTTCGATCCCATTCCTTCTGTTGTTGTTGTTATCGTCACTATCGGGAGAATCCTTCTTGAAGGGGCATTCTCTAGCATAGTGTCCAGTCCTATGGCAGGTGAAGCATTTACCTTTCTTCTCTTGAGTCTTAGTCCTTCCTTTGTCCTTCGAACCACCAGAGTTCTTCTTTCGGGAATGAGCAACATAGGCAACATTTCTTTCATTATCTAATTCCTTCATCCTTGTTTCTTCTTGCATACATCTAGACAGAAGCTCATCAAAGTTAGGGATGATATTATTGTTGAGAATGGTAGTTGTGAATACATGCCATTCATATGGAAGTCCTCCAAGTGCGGTGAGAACCATCTCACGATCAGCTATTGTCTCCCCAATAGCTAGCAGATTGTTCCTGGTTTCGGTCAACTTCATAAAGAAAGTTTGAATAGACTCGTCTCGGCCCTTCTTCATATTCTTCAACTTGTTCTTGAGGAATAGCACTTGGTTCACATTGTTTACTCGGAACATAAGTATCAGTTTGTCATCATCTCCTTGGATGTGCCTAGTTCAGATATGTAGGCAACCAGACTCTTATTTATGGATTCCCTGATCAGCAGCTTTGCTCTGATTTCTCCCTTCTTATACTTGTTTCCAACAGCAGCAGAGGCATTTGATGGAGGTTCTTGAATCTTCCCTGTCACATGATCTAGGAGATCATGATCTTCCAATTTGAGATCTAATATCATCTTCCAGGCATGGAAGTCATCACTTCCAGTCAGCTTGTCATCCTCCCTGAATTCAAGCTTAGTGGAATCCATTTCCTTCGATGATGATTGCTATAGATAGAGTTTGTCTTCACCTCAGCTCTGATACCATGTAAAGTTTTGAAGATGTTCTATGCTAAGAGCAATTTCACTTTTCTCACAACAATCATACAAGTAGTTAAGCAAAATGCAGATAGAACATATACGCAGATCTTACAGAAGACAAATCAGAAACAAGAAAAATGTGTGTGTTCGTTTCGGCGGTCAACAGGATGCTTCAACCAGCAAAGTCTCCTTTGGTCAGCCAGCCCAGCATGTGTCACAACAAGCCTCCAACCAGTAGATGAGTCAACCCAAGTCAATTCTACAAAAGTCAACGCTGTCCTGAAAAGTCAACGCAGGGGCAGCAAGCTAAAAGTCAATGCAACAGCAAAACGGTCAACCCTTTGACCTCGATTTTTGTGCCAGGTAGTACGGCCTTCAAAAATCGAACCTTCCACAAGTTTTCAGCTTGATTGGGCCAAGCATTGACCAAAGTCAACGCTGGTCAAACTTCTGCGAAACCCTAGCAGCAGAAAATCGTACTACAGCTCAGCCGTACGGTCTGTCCTCTTCGTCCTTCCCACGTGTGGCTGAAATCCGTCCTCCAGGTAGCTCGTACTCTTTAGGATGAGAGAGGAAGATGTGAGTGTGTTGTGATGAAATTCTCTCCAACTTTTCCTGTATTTATATCCATCAATGAGGGTGTGTGACACATCTGTTGGGCATGTGAGCCTACATTACAAAACTGGCCGACCTTGCACATATAATTTATTAAGAATAATAAATTCAAAATATAAGTTCTGCTCATCGGATTAAGCCTATTTTTATATGGATTTTACACCTCTCAGAAAGAGGAATCCAACAAAAATATTAGCCTCTTAATCTGAGCATCAGAACATGGAGTTTGGACCTAGTTGTCCAAATTTAACAAGATTGAGATAAGAAATTTTTTCCAAGAAAGTTATAATATGTAGTATAGCTGAATCATTATGTCCTCGGAACTATGGGATGACAACTATGCCAATTTGTTGACCTTTCAACTTGCACTTAAAAAATTATCCAAATCCAATTACAATTGCAAGTAAAAGACAACTTCAGTGGTTGTCCTCCACTCTTTCTGTTAGTGCTTTTCTAACCAAAGGGGGAAACCCTAGAATAAGACCATAAATGTGCTCTTCAAGCACAGATGTACAAATCAGATTTATGGAAGGTAATTTTTTTTGGGTTTTCAGAAGTTAATATGGTGGATTCTGGGAAGATCAGTGCATTGTCTTAGGGTTGTGGAGTCTAGGAAATCAGTGGTGTTTCAAAACACATGAACGCTATGATAAACCCTCTAGCAGCAGATATTATCTGTCAGAACACATCTGGTATATTAATAACAGTGGAGTGAAACATAGATAAGAAGTACAAAGACAGTGACAATCATATTTCTCTCAAAGAAGAAATCTGAGTGAAGAAACAGTCATATTTATTGCATGAACTGTTCCTTAGTACATCACAAAACAGGTTTTACAAGAAAAGATTGAAGAGAGCTGCTAAAACCACTCTTCAAACCGTCTTTTAGACAAGAAGCAGCCTATATGTCAGTAACACATCAATCCTCTTGCCCAAAGATATGATAGCAAGTGTAATTATGACCTTACAAATATCCCAGTTCTGGAAGGATAAAACAAGAATATGTCAGCCCCAAAATTTTCAACCTTACAGCAACAATAACCAAGTATACCTGGTTTCTTTCTCCTCCTAGAATCTTCAAACCTTAGAGTGACTAGGTTAAGATATATGAAATAATAAACTAATACTTCCCCTTCTTTTCCTTAGCCTTTGCATTAAATCTTATTTAATAAATACCTAGATGATCTTTCTCCACCCTTTTCCTCCACAAGAGAAGTTCGCAACCTCCATAAACTAATTTTAAAATGGCTTTTGGGTTGTCCCTAGGAGGGCATTCCCTCTAGTGGTCATTTTGCCATGGGTTTGAAAATGTTCACCTAGCCACATCTCATTTTTATATGACATAAACACCCTCGGTTATGCCTTGAATATGGAAAATTCCGTTAGATGAGTGCAATATTGCTTCTGAAGTGTGCCAAAGGGTCCATATTAACCATTCTAATGGTGAAATATGCTTCCAGATATGTGTAACATGCCTTGAACCATTTATCTTTACCCCAAAAGACCTCACAGGTGAAATATCTCTAAATAACAAAGTCCTCAAAGGGCAAACACACCTCCAAATATGTAGTAGACCCATCAAAAGACAAACGATGTGTTCTTCCCCCAAAGTCCTCAAATGTCAAACACACTTCCAAATATGTAGCAGACACAGGTAGTGTTGGCCTCGAACATGCTCCCATGAGGTGAAAACCATAAGAACACCAGTAGTCTTCTGAATTTTATTTCTCCTGCAATCTCATTGTGTCAACATGTTCTTATAAAATATGGTTATTTATAGTCACTTGGTTGTGTATGTCAATTTCGAGGAAGGGATGGGTGGGAAGTTGTTTGGAGCCCAATTTGGAAAAGAAAATGTTTTTGGTAGTCCCTAAGCCTGTCCTACATACCAAAGCCAATTCACAACCTAATAATTGTAAAATTTCTGAACCCTAGATAGTAAATGCTAGTAGAGCTTGTTGAGAATGGATTGAATGATAGTGGGTATTAAACACATCATCATTGTTACTGCAAAATCTAGCAGGCCTAGTGCAAAGCCTGACTCGGTGGATCCATACCTAGTGGCAACAAGAGATCGGCCACCACTGGCACCTCAACAACCTTTCTCCGACGATTTAGTGGTATTTGAATCCCAAGGGAGGCTTCCATATACATATTACATTTCACCTGAAGGATATTCAATAAGAAGGGTCCAAGTTGATGGATGAGGTCTAATGATTGGGATAGGTTGTTCCTATACCACTTAAGCAAATTATTATAACCAAAAGAAATAGCCTTATGATGATAGATCAATAAAGGATCGAGACTATCAATTAGATATGCAAGGTTTAGGGTTTGTAATGGAGATTTTATGGCTGAAACATGCATAAAACAACAATTAATGATGATATCAGCCCTAGAAATATGATTTTACAATGCCAATACATGCTAGATTTGCTTTTTATCAATTATTTAATGCAATTTCTACTTAAAGGGTAATAACACAGAGTAAAATTACATTTTAGCAATATTTCAAAGAAATCCTACCCTTACCCTAGATATCTAGAATTTGAGGGAAGAGAGAGAAATAGTTAAAATCGAGAGATTAATCAATACCATTTGGACTAGTATCTTGATCTAAATGGGAAATGGAGTCACATATAGGGCAAATTCAAATGAGACAACTTTGATGGAGAGGGCGAGAGGGCTAAAGCCTCTTCTTACAAACCACTCTATTGGCTTCCTTAATAGGAAGATCTTAAATTCAAGAGATGCACAACTTGGAGTTCTCTTGAAGGATTCAAGAAAAACAATTTCGTATAACACAAAGATCCAGGATTTCTAGATAAATAACCATGGCACATGTAGAAACCCCAATTTACACAAGATACCATGCAATGTATATAAGATAAGCAATAAACTTTAAAAATTCTAGAAGAATCTATTCAATCAATCCCAATATTCTAGACAAGAGCTAGTGCACACTTTTGAAGAGAGAGAAGTGTGTTGATGAATGATGATCAATAAGTGAATAAAGTTTCCCTCCTATTTATATGAGGGTAACCAAGCCTTATTTCACTAATTTTACAAGCAAAACCCTTAAAAAGTTTACTGTAGCATTCAAGTAGGTCAAAGGTCAGTGATTGACCTTGAAATAGCTTTAAAGCATAGCAAAATGCCAAAAATAACTCACATGTGCAGGAGAGAAGTGGTCTCCAACAAGGCATCAAGGAACTGAGGCAAGGGTCTAAGAGTGTTCATCTATCCAAGAAAACCCCAAAGTGCATATGTGCATCTCTAAAAGGTGCGTCTTCCACCATGATGTCATTCAAGAGAGGTCTTATGTCACCTTTTTCACACATTTGGGAATGGCATGGCATCTATAAGGGCAAGTGTTCGCATCAAAGAGGGATGTGCTATCCCTCCCAAGTCATCTCAATGATAACCACGCTCATATGGGCTTCAGAACAAGGTATTGTCCATCAAATAGGGTCAAAGCCAACTTGGGGGTGTCCTGGGTCCATCTAGGCACATCATCAAGTAGTCCAACACCCACACCCAAGCTTTTAAGCCCAATGTTTTAGCATTTGGAGGCTCATCAAGAGATGTAGTATCATGTGGAAGTTGCTTAAGGCCCAATGCTCATCTTTGGAGGGGCAACGTTGGGTCACAAGGTCATGTATGCTCTTAAAACGGAGCAAAGAACCCTCCTAGAAGGCGCTGAAGAAGAATGAAGCTATCCCTCAAGGGGTCTCTACTGCAATGTCAAACCACTAGAACAAAACCTCTGAAGATCAAGTGGGATCAACTTCATTAGGGACATGAAACCATTAAAGCACCATAGTGAACCATATCTAATGTTAGGAGCTTAGAAATACTTCACACAAAACTCACCTTCAATTAAGTAATGGATGATTAGGTCAACAACCCTATTAAGTGCTTTCAGCTGCCAAGGGGAGTGACATGTCCCAGGTTAGGCCGTCAACCCATAGGTGTGTATGAGAATGGTGGTCATGGAGTGGGAGAGACTTCAAGTCAGGTGCCATGGTCATAAGACTAGCTAATGGGGGGTCCTAACATCCCGAGTTTAATGATGTAAGGAGGGAGCAATCATGGTGGCATCAGTTACCTCTTTCCTCGGGTTGCTTTTTCTCCCCTCTAGTGCGTCTTTTACTTCAATTATTTGTCTTTATTTGGTGCATAGCTTAGGAGAGCCCAAGCTCACTTTATGCCATACTATCATAGTAGTTTCTCGCTCATCGATGTTTGGGCATTCAAGTGTTTTTTATTTGAGATGACCTAGGTGATGGCTAATGGGGGGATAGAGCTCATGCTATGCTTTTGCCGACGTGCTAAATATGTACCAGCCATCTTTTGCACTTTACATTTTCTTTCAATGTGGCTTTATATGCTTTTAACGCTCTTTCAACTACATCAACCTCCAGGGCCAAGTTTCCACGCCCTGACTCGAGGATTTGGATATAGGGTGACCGTTTCGTTGATCAATGACTACCATCCCAAAGAATGGAGATAGATAACTAGGAGAGATGGACATGCTATATCAATCAGTGCCTCCCTTGCAGTGCCCTTCCCCAACCCCTAAGGCCTCAAAGGAGGTCCCACTAGATTAGAGTCAAAAGGCTAACCTCCCAAGTGAATTGTGGGGACAATGATACAATCGAGATTGGTCAATCATCCAGTTTTCCCTGTGATCCATATTAACATGGCCATAACATTAAATCAAAGCACATGGTTGCAAAATGGTTACGGTACTTGTTGAGAGATGACCCACCTTCCTTCGATAAGAATGCCAGATGGGAGAGAGATCTGACCAGAACAATGGGTGGAGAACTCTAGCATAATGTTATGTGCTGACCATCATGGGGATGCTGGCTGTCAAATGAGGAGAAAAAATTTCTCCTAGGGGTTACAATCATGATAACTCAGAACATTGCAGTTTTTTTTTGCATGTATTTCTCTGTTAGTTTTGCATGTTAAAGTAGGATAATCCCCACCATCAAGGGTGGAAAGAAAACTGTATGTTTTCATAGCTGGATCTATAACCCCTGTACCACCGTATTCTCATCCTGTTGATCTCCTTTACAAAGGAAAATTGATGTACCCCCTACCCATAACTGTACCTGTACCTGCACCCAGACATATGCAGCATAAATTTAACAGTACATTAAAAGCTACCTTACCTGTCACAAATCTTGGTAATTTTGTCAACAAGGCTCCCCCCTTCTTAAGCTTCATCTGGTTATTGTTTGTGATAGCAAATAACGTTTTGTCTATTAGTTGTATATTTTCAGACTCTTGTGATTACGGGTAAAAGGCCTTACCTATATAAATTTATGCCTTATAAGATGGGTCTACTGAACCAAAAGAAACAATTGTTTATTCCTTAAATCACCACGTGAAAATCTCTGCCAGTAATGATTTGCAAAAACAAGTTTGAACCCCTGTTGTATAACAGTGTACAGGAATTAACTGCTGGAAACTGCTTCCCATAAAACTGGGATTGTCCCTTTGCCAACTGAGAAATCTACTGCAGTCTACTTGAACACAACCTGGTTAAGATGGTCCCACTGTGCCCACCGCCATCTGGCTTGCTATTTCTTATATCACTTGATGAAGGGTGTATGCATGAAGGCAATTTCCATCCTGTTCTCTCAATTTGTGATGCTTCCCTCGTCCTAATTATCTCCATCTAATCTTCTGTTTAGCTTTGAAATGTCATAAACACTTGTCTCTAGATGAAGGGTATTGCCAAAGAGATCCACCAAGAACCATACATGTTGCAGAACTCTCTGGCTTGACCCTTCAAATCCCACCAGGTGCTGGCTTCTTGTGTAGTCGCTTGGCACCACCTACAGGCTTATCTGGATTTCCCTTAGCTGCCCCACAAATTCTTAATAAATTCATCCTTCTGAGTGCAAAGTGAGTGCTTTCATTGGATGATAACTCACTTCCTGTCTTTCAGGAGAAAAAAAGTTTTGTTGTTTCTACTTATTTTTATTTTTAATTCTTATTAATTTATTAAAATTTATCTATTTTGTATAGTGTTTCTCTCTCTAAATTTAATTCAAGCAAGCTATTTGACAAATTTGTTTTCTTTTTCCTTGGGCAGTTGAAGCAGGCCAAATCTGACATTGTGTCTGCCAGCAAGTCTGCATACCGCTTTCTTGTTGGGGGTACTTCTACACCAGATGCTACTGATGCACGTGAATCTGCCCAAGGTGTGAGGCCTACCAATGGAGGTAGTAACATTTTCCAGGCATCATGGATTAAAAATTTAGCCAACCTCAAATTATCTCTTTCACAAGATGCATCCACTGGTAATCAGTTTCAAGATCATGTGTCAAAAGACAGCAGTAGTGGTTCAGCCCAAAGGGGCACTCGAATTGCTGATTCAGTGTAAGCTTTGTGATGGCACTTGTAAGCAGAAGGGTTTTGATAAGGTTGTATATTGGATTCTGTGTACTCTTTAATGGTAAAATTGGTTTCGTGCTTCTATTTTACCATTCATGGGAAAGTTTGAAGCATCAGTGTTTGGCTTGTCTCCATTGTGAGCTGTAACTGTAATCATAGCTTATTTAATTGGTTATTTTCCATGGACAACAATATATGTTATTTGAGACAGTAGACTGTAATTGAGAACTAATGTTTTAATGAAAATTCTTGTTTTCCATCGCATTAGTTGCAATCTGAACAGAAGTCTTTCCTTCAGTCTTGTATTTTTAATTTATTTCATGGAAACTTTTATATGTAGGACGCTTGAGATACCTGCACATATGTAAGTCCTTGGTTCATTAACTGAACTGTTGTAGGAATTTTTGGAGGGTAATGGGTTTTCAGTTGGAGATTGAAACCAATGGAGGAGGAACTCTTTCATGGTATAGTTTTAGGATGTTGTTGGCTCCATCCAGCAAAGAACATGGATTCATGTCATTAGGACTCTCTAAAAATTCAAGTACTATTACTGATTGAGAGATTCTCTATACTTTGTCATCAGAAGCAGGGATTTATGTGATTGAAGTGCATGTAATATATGAAGTCTCAATATTAATTAGCAGATTCCCCCATTTGGGATTATCCAGCAACATATCTGAACTATATATGAATACAAACTCTTTAAATTTCCCTTAGCTTTGAAACGATATTCAGCTGCAAAGGTAACCTGAAGAAATGAATGAAAGAATATGAAAATTGCAAGGAAAACATTTCCATCAATCAAAGAGTAAACCTGTAGCATGATCATTCAGTGAGAATGCTAGGTCCGCATTTTCGACAAAGGGTAAACCTGTAGCATGATCATTCAGTGAGAATGCTAGGTCCGCATTTTCGACAAAGGGGAGCCATATTTGGGTCTCATTAAGGACCATTAAATGGAATAAATGGATGCAAGTTATTTGTGAAAATTAGTGTTTTCTGTCTTAGCAATCATATGGCTAGATTCAGATTGTGTTACGAAGTAATGAAGTGCTTATTAGGGCATTTAACATCTGCTGTTTGTTTAAGCTATCTAAGCAAAGTTCACCTGAAGAAATGAATGAGAGAATATGCATGTAATATTTGAAGTCTCAATATTAATTAGCAGATTCACCCACTTGGGATTATCCAGCAACATATCTGAATTATATATGAATAGAAACTCTTCAAATTTCCCTTGGTTTCGAGACCGATATTAAGCTGCAAAGGTCACCCGAAGAAATGAATGAAAGAATATGAAAATTGCAAGGACAACATTTCCATCAATCAAGAGTAAACCTGTAGCATGATCATTCAGTGAGAATGCTAGAGCAGCATTTTGGACAAAGGGGAGCCATATTTGGGTATCATTAAGGAGGAGGACCATTAAATGGAATAAATGGATGCAAATCATTTGCGAAAATTAGTGTTTTCTGTCTTAGCAATCATATGGCTAGATTCAGATTGTGTTACAAAGTAACGAAGTGCTTATTAGGGCATTTAACATCTGCTGTTTGTTTAAGCTATCTAAGCAAAGTTCACCTGAAGAAATGAATGAAAGAATCTGAAAATTGCAAGGACAAACATCATTGCGAAGCATTAGAGCAAACATTTTGGAATAACATATATGAGGCAGCACGTAACAGAAAAAGGGAGCTGTACCTAACAAAAGGGAAGTAGCAAGTTGCATATTCCCTGCCTTGGTGGCAGGTATCTTGAAATAAAAGTTTCTTGCAGCGTTTCGGGAGTAGCAGAGATGGTTGCCAAAACAAACATTCCACTTTTTTCATGTCAAATATAGACTAAACTTAAACTGCCAATTGTTGTCTGTAATGGCTCTTCCATGAGGAGATAAAACTTTGACACTGCCAATTTGTAATACCCCCTTTTACATGGAAAAAAAACTTTGACAGTTCGGAGATATATCTGACACTGCCAATTATTATGTAATGCCCCTTTTACGTGGAGATAAAACTTGGACAGTTCGGAGATAAATCTTTGACACTGCCAATTATTATGTAATGCCCCTTTTACGTGGAGATAAAACTTGGACAGTTCGGAGATAAATCTTTGACACTGCCAATTATTATGTAATGCCCCTTTTACGCGGAGATAAAACTTTGACAGTTCAATCATCTATGTTCTTCCTCACCAAATATGTTAATAAAGAGAGAACGGATTTAAGGTCTTGAAATACATCTATCCTGTTAGTAATATTGAACATATCACCCAGCACTTCATACTAGTGCTTTTTAATTTTCCTTGGAAACTGAATACGTGAACTTAAACTGGAACTAGGTAGAACTTAATGTTTTGGTTATGATATGTTTTATGATGGTGCCAAAAATTATATTGAAAACCCAGTTTATATATGGTCATTATTTTACAGTTTGAGAGGATGATTTTTTTGTATTATGGAAAATAATGCAACTCACAGTACTATTTCGTGGAGGTTTCCTAGATTTAAACCTTGTAAGTTTTCAGCTTTGATGTTCATTATGAAAAATGAACAAAATAATAACAAACATTGACAATGTTTCACTTCTAAACAACCCCAAAAGGGATTCAGAGAAAAGATACTAAGCATGCCAGCGATTTTCAGTTTGCTAGGGTAATCTTATCATGCCTAAAATATACATGAAATTCATTTTATGACGTGTGATTACAGCAGTAAATGTTCCCTGTGTTCTTAAATATTAATAGTAAATCACTTAACAATTTCAATTAGCATGACATACAATCATGGGAAATTACCAAACCATGAAGAAATAGATCCATTGAAAATCAAATCTGCAATATAGACAATTTTGAATCATTGAAAACCTCACATATATGTATAAAGACGAAACCAAAATCCTACTATTCAAGATGCTCCAAAAGCTCCAAGAAAACCGATCCCAAAACAAGAGAGAAAAAGTACAAAAAGAGAGAGAGAGAGATCCTCTTTGATATATATTAGGGATAAGGGAGGCTAACAAAACAGATGTTGGTTTAAACCCTTACAAGCAATCTACAAAGCCACCATTAGATTCACACATGTGGAGCACTGCAATCCAAGGGTACACATGTTAAGCTCCAAGGTGATGTCATACATAAACAAGGCTCTAATGCAAGGGTGCTCCATGAGATGTTCAATGCTCCTCTTCCAACACTAGATGGTCAATGCTCCAATCCAACACTCAAAGGGTACACATGTTAAGCTCTAAGGTGATGGCATACACAGGGAAGGCTCCAATGCAAGGATGCTCCATGAGATGTTCAATGCTCCTCCAACTCTCCAAGAGATGCATCACTCTTCTTAGGCCATATGTCGTGTGAGCATGATCACAACCTAAGTGTCTCCAAGTCAACTCCTTGCTTCCATGCAAACACCTAGACTACCCCACATTGTCTAGGGCTCAACATCCTCTAAAATGCCAAATGATCCTCTATCAATGTAGGGTGCTCCATTGGGTCCACTCCCCATGCATGGATATTATCACAACCTAGGTGTTTCCAAGTCAGTGTTGTGCTTCCATGCAAGAACCTAAACTACCCCACATTGTCTAGGGCTCAACACCCTCCTCTATAATGCCAAATGCTCCTCTGCCAATGTAGGGTGCTCCATTGGGTCCACTCCCCATGCATGTATATTATCACAACTTAGGTGTCTCCAAGTCAACTCATTCCTCCATGCAAACACCCAAACTACCTTAGATTGTTTAGGGCTCAACATCTCATCTAGAATGTTAAATGCTCCTTCATTGTAGGGTGTCATTCAAATAAGAAACCTCCTCCATGTGGTCAATTTGTAGACTGTCAATACATTCTTTGAAGATCTCCAACATTTCCAAGGAAGAATATTGTAAAGCGCCCAATTGAGGTCAAATAATAGTTGACTAAGGCATCTCTATTTGTGCAAATTCATCACGTAACATCTATGGGTCGATCATACACCATGTACCTAAAATAACATGACAACCTCAATCATGTATAAACACTAGCACAACAACATTAATAAATGTGGTTGATAAACACCGATAGACGTATATCAATCAAATGCACAATCACGTTAGTAACCATGGTTGATATACGCTGATAGGCATATGTATTTAATATCAATATTGATATATATAAATATACATTTCTAACAATAAAATATCTTTTATTTTATAAATATTATTATTACAAAAATTAATAATTATTAATAATAATTATATATTATAATAATATGATAATATTATTGATATTGATAAGTCCAAGGGATTATCAATATTATAAACCAACGAATTAATAAACCCAAGGGATTATATTATATTATAAACCCAAGGGAATAATAAAACCCAATGGATTAATATTATAAGAATAATATTAGACCGAAGGGATTGATAAACCCAAGGGATTATAGATATTATAAAAAAAAGGGTTTAATAAACCCAAGAGATTATTATTATTATTATTATTTTAAAAGAAATGACTATGTTTATATTGAATACACTCGAATTTGGCCAAAACCAATACATTAGTTGCCGTGTCAATTATATATTCCTCCAAAATAGCTCTGACCAGAGGCAAAGAGTTTTCAGAGGTTTTTGACTCAATTGTTTTACAACATTTTGCTTGTATGTTTGCCAAAAAACACCATTAAACTTTACATATTTGCAAAACATTAAAAGGCTATATATAAAGACTAACTACTACATATTTAAATTAACTAACGTCTTCTTTTGGTGCATGTTGTCTTACGTTTTCCATTTCCATTCCTTCGACCTCCTCTTGCTAGCAACAATGTAAACTTTGAAACATGCACTGATATGATTATTTGTTTTGTTGAGGTAGCAAAAAAATCAACTGATTTTGAAATGTGGTGATGCATAATACATATATATATATATTTTTAGCATAGTTTTTGACACTTCAAATTTTTTATGTACATTAGTTTTTAGAATGTTAGCGATTTGCACGCTGATTTTAAAAAGCGCGATTTTGCATCAGACCCCTTTTTTAAAAGATTTATTTTTTTGACTTAAAATTTTTAATATATATTAAATGTGAATAATTATTTTCTAAATTTAACAATTTTTGAAGCAGTTTTCTTCTTCATATTTTCTTGTTTTTCTTTATTTTTTGTAGTGAGGTCTTTATTTTATGCATAGTTAAAGAAGAAGATTGATATTTTAAAGTTTCGATATTCTACATCTTTATATAATTTTTCAATGCACATAAAATAATTGTCTCTAAAAAAATAAGAATTTTTAACAATTGACATAAAAATAAACATTTTGAACATAAATATAACTAAGAAATTACACATTTTGATAATTTTTTGCTAGAAATGACATGTCAAAATCATAATTTTTATAAGAAAAATTTAACAGAAAATGGTTAAATAATATTTTTTTTATGAATTTCATGTCAAAAAATAATAATAGTCACATTTTTTCAAAAAATAACGATTCACATAAAAATTAAAGCGAGAATCACATAATACAAATATTGAACATATAACAACATTAATTGAATGCTTATTCTTCTCATAAAATGTCAAAGTCAAAACATTAAAAGTATAACTAATTAATAGTTACAAAAAATGAATTTGATTTCTAAGCATAATTTAAATTTAATCAACAATATTACGTATACGTTCTTCCAATGTATGTCTTTCCAATCATTCTATGTAATGGTGGTTGAGGTTCCTTTGCCTTTTTTGCCATACGTGATTCAGTAAAATCCCCTTTGTTTAACCCAATTTCTTGCATTGCATTTGCAAGAAATTGAAGAGCAATAATTCTTTGTTGAATAAATTTGCACTGTATTGAATTTTTTTCAATGACAATGCAATTTCTTCCTTTTTGTAGGCAACATGCTAGTGTTGTATCTAATTATCAAGCACAAAAGAAATAATGAAGTAAATTAGTATGATGACATATAAATTAAGAAAAAAGATATTGAAATTCATTATATATAATAAAACTTACTAGAGCCTTAAAAAACAAATCCATAACCCAATCTCTTTCATTTGAACATAAGTATATAAGATAGTTAATCATCACTGTGATTTTTGATAAATGTTAACTATTTCTCTTTTTGCTTCTTTATCTTCATATGTTAGTTTTTTCACAACAACATCATGAACCAGTGCTTGGCGATGACTCTTTCCATCTACCCGATTAAAAAACATAAACATATAGTTATAATCTTTTTTCCAACTATCAATATGGATGAACTCACAATCATTTATAGTTGGTTGATCTTCACGGTTAAGAAAATTTGATTTTTTCCTGTAACATGAAATAGTAAAAGTTCAATTAACTTGTACATAAACAAATTTTTTAACATTAACCAAACATACAATTTTAACGTCTTACCATGTAAGCTACATGCTTGAGTTTGTTTTCCCCTTGAAGCTTGTCAATAACATTGTCAATTGTGTGTCTAAATGAAACTCTGCAAATTTCCATAATGGTGATGATTTGATTTCTACAAATCTTGCAACCACTTTACTGAGAGCTTGATAAGTATAAGGGTCACTATCATAGTCAATGTTTGGGATATCGAAACCATGGGGAATATCTGCAACAACTAGGGAATAATCCCTTTTAGGTATGAGTTTAGAAATGTTTTTATAGTCGCCTTGTATTACTTGATATTGAATAGTGTCAAGCGCATTCCAAATGAAATGAGTAAGAGTTGGATCAAGTTCAACATTCCTAAGATGTTGTTTTCTCAATCTTTCAATCTTAATTTTTTCAATAAAGCTTTTGAAACTATCTAATTCTCCATTTGCATCCTTCCTCATCTTTAAAAAAATAAAAAATATATATGTATAAGCTATAAAATAAAAATAGTATACAGGATGAATAAAAATGAGTGTATAAATCAACATACTTTTTTAAATGCAAGATAAAAATATTTTAGTGTTGATGTAGAACTTGAATCTGGGTAGTTGTGTACAACATCATCCCAACTATCTTTATTCAACAGATTAACCATTTGTTATTGTATTTTCATGTAAACTTTGTGACTTAATAGATAAAGTAAAAAAATTAATATAATGATATGTATAACAAATGGAGTTGTCTTTAGTGCGACTTTTTGGAGTTTCAGGTGTCGGAATCTAGTAGAAAAATTTGTGGTGAAATTTTATTTGTATTATTTAAACTAGTTTTTTGATTGTATATATAGATTCAACACCCTGAAAAACTCCTAGGGCACATCTATTGTGTAGGGGTTATCCATCAAACTTGTGTTTTCAATGAATTCCTGCCGGATTTTAGAGAAATTAGACCAGAAAAATCCACTGGAAAAGCTTCCAAAAAGTCGCACTAAAGACAACTCGATAACAAATACTTCAAAGAATAATATGTTATATTTAAAAGAAAATTATAATATAGAAATAAGTAGAAATAATTCAACAAACTTACTTTTGAAATTCATTAGACATTTCCTCCAACGATAATCCCCCGACTTCACACAAGATAATATTGTTTTGACAAGTTTTTCATCCTTCACTCCTTGCAATGCTCTCCAAGGTGTGATAGTCATATCTTCTAGAAGCTATTTCATTTAAAGACTTGATTTACTGTTGTTACATATCAATGGTTTAGACTTTTTGACCTTCTGGTTTTTAATGCCAATGTTCTCCCACATGCTAAAAATCTCATTAATCATTTCCCATATCTCTCTAGTTCTAAATGTCAATTGGAAAATGTTGTCAATACTTCTGAATATATCAGAATTTACTTTGCCACCTTTTGAATTGATTTTCTCCACAATTTGATAGCCTATTTTCATACAACATTCATTTTGAAATTCTAGAGTAACATTTATCTTATCTTCACCACATTTTCCTTCAAATTCATTATGAATAAATCTAACTCTTTGGATGAAAGTCATAGACATCTTATATTAATTATCTGTATTATGATCCCATGTCAATAACTTTGCTTCTGTATCTGATAAACCAACATAAATGATACATTTCATTGTTTCAAAATGTGGGTTACTATGATATTCCTCCATCAATTGCCTTTGAGCTTCTATAGAATGGTTTCCCCCCAAGAACATAATAATTGTATTCAAAACATTTTGACTTATCAAATGCTTCTTTGCTGGGAATTTGAACTGGATCAACAAGAAGCACATAATTAACCACATGAGCATATGGATTGTACCTCATCAATGTCTTCAAGTTGTGAACATGCAGGTGGTGTGACTTTTTGATTTGATATTTAAATTGTTCTTCACTTGGCTTATATATTTGTCTCACATTACGCTGAAATGTAAGACCACCTTCAATTAAGTTTGTCTTTGTCAAGTTATGTCGAATGACATTTTGTTTTGTTTTAATAATGCCATCTTCTAAATCAGCTCCCGGTGTAATGATTTCCCTGCTTTCTTTTGAATTTTCACTAGGATCTTCACTATTGGCATTGACTTCTTGAGAATGTTCAAATTTCATTTTCTTCCTTCTA
Organism: Pinus taeda; assembly: GCA_000404065.3. Taxonomy (NCBI): domain Eukaryota; kingdom Viridiplantae; phylum Streptophyta; class Pinopsida; order Pinales; family Pinaceae; genus Pinus; species Pinus taeda. The sequence continues at coordinate 82,848 of APFE031370249.1, read as the reverse complement.
ACATTCTCATCATTAACTAGAACACAGACATTCTTGTGCATTGTTACTTTTGGTCTTTTATGATTCCCCTATTCTAACATCAGTTTTAATGTCATCTTCAGTAATGGCAACATATTCTTGAGCGTCAGTTTCAACTTCCTCATCTTCAAAAGTAACTTGTCTACCTTTGTTAGATTTATCCACTATAGAGATTCTTTAATGATCCGTTGGATGCAGTTTTTTAGCATCATGTATTACTATTTTATGCTTCTTTGTCATATATTCTTCTAAGTCCCTGGGTAGAAAACACTGACAACATTCATAATATCTTGCTTTATGAAATGAATGCCTCCCAACATAATTGAAAGATTTTCAATAAAATTATGTCAAACAAAATATGTCCATAAAAACTAAGTTATAAAAATATAATGATACAATTACGATAACGTAAATCACAAATATAAATAACAATACTTACCATATCTTGTGCAATGTCATTTATAATTTGTTTACACATCTTTGTAGATTCCTTTGTTGTGTCATATAATGACAATGATAACTAATATTTAATCTTGTCATGTGACTTGGACGGTTTTGTAAGTACATAAACAACTTCAGTGTCCGGTATTAAACAGATGCCTATGACTTTTCCCAACACCTCATAAAGTCCACTATCGTTAGGGATATCAACATATAGATATATCTCAAACTGTTGTTCACCTTCTTTATCTTTCACATACCATACATGTTTTGTATGCCTCACTTCTTTTGATTTCTTCTAGTATGAAATTGTCTTCTTATCGTTTGAGGCACTTGATATATTTGTAGTTATTAGCTTAGGTTTGATTCGTTCAACAATGTTTTTTGAGGATCCATTTTTAATTTTAGCAGTTTTTGGTTTAGAAATATTCACAAAAATATTTTTTGATGCCATTTTATTGCAAAAAAGTACACATATAAATCAGTAAATTACAAAAAAAAAATCTTAAATAAATAAATAAAACGAAATAAAATCTAAAAATGATAAATAATCATAAATCATAAATAATTTTGTAAAACACAACTTTAAAAAAAAAAATGCTGCCCCCTCATGCCCCACCTCGCGGCCAATGGGCCCATGGGGGTGGAGGTCCGATTCTCAGAATCGAGCCTCCACCCCCATGGGCCCGTTGGGCCACGGGTGTGGGGTGGAGGGGCTGGTGCAACCCCCTCCCGCCTCACCCCCGTGGCTCATCAGGTCCATAAGGGTGTTGGCCCGATTCTCCATCTCCGTGGCCTATCAGGCCCGTGGGGGTGGGGCGAGGGGCTGCTAAAATTAAATTTTTAAACTAAATCTTTAAATTAAAATTGTAATTTAAATCTTTAAATTAAAATTGTAATTTAAATCTTTAAATTAAAATTGTAAACTAAATCTTTTACCTAAATTAATTTTTTACTTAAACTATATAACATTCGCTGACACTTGAATGTTTTTTGTTTTTAATTTTTTATTATATCTCCTATCACACATTTAAAATAAATCGCTATATCACCATAACACATTTATATGTTAATTTTTTTATAAAAAAAAATTAATACCACATTCACCATGTGGTAAAACAATTCCGTAATGTTCGCTTTATCATAATTTATTATATTGCCATAACAATTTTTATATGTTGAAGTTTTTATAAAAACAAATTTATTCCACATTCTCCCTGTAGTAAAACAATTTTGTAGTGTTCGTTTTATCATAGTTCCCTATATCACTATAACAAAATTTATATGTTAAAGTTTTTATAAAAACAAATTAATCTCACATTAACCGTGCAGTAAAACAATTCCATAATTTCTACTATATCATAAATTTCATTATCATTATTCCTCACATCACATCAAGGCTTTTCGAGGTTAGTTAAAAGACTTGGAGCGATTTTGTGGAGCAACTACATTGTTATTGTCAACATATTTAATTGGAAGATTATCACATTTGAAATGTTAGCTTTCCTTTTGCTGTGTGCAAGTTTTAAAATTCAATAGGTTTAGTAGTTATGTTGAGTTGGGTTGTTATTTTCTTGTAAAATACTTGAACAAAACATATTCTAGTAAAATAATACTTAATTTTTTATTAATGAAATTTAGATTTTTTTTTACAAATTAAAAATTTAAATGAGGCAGGCTTACCTGACAGCCCCATGGAAGGCAAAAGGCCACTACGTCTGCAGTGGGTGTGGTGGGCCCGGTTGTGCCCACTAGCGGCACCCACCCCCGCGGCCCAACCCGCCAAGGGTGAGGGCTAATTCATAGAATCGAGGCTCCACTCCCACGGGTCTCTAACGGGGTTCCACCTTCACGGGTCCATTGGGTCGCAGGGGAGGGGCGGAGGGCTTGCACCCCCATGGGTCTCCAATGGGCCTCCACCCCCACAAGCCCATTGGGCTGCAGGGGTGGGACGAGAGGGGGTTTCACACAACCTCTTCTACCTCACCCCCGTGGCCCAACGGGCCCATGGGGGTGGAGGCCCGATTCTAAGAATCAACCCTCACCCTTGGAGGGCTGGGCTGCGGGGGTAGGTGTCGCTAGCAAGCACGATCGAGCCCACCATGCCCACTACGGACGTAGTGGTTTTCTGCCTACCATGGGGTTCTCAAGTAAGCTTGGCTCATCTAAATTTTTAATTTGTAAAAAATTATAAATTTCACTAATAAAAAATTAAGTATTATTTTACTGGAATATGTTTTTGTTCAGGTATTTTACACGAAAATGACAACACAACTGACACATAACTACTAGTAAACCTATTGAATTTTAAAACTTGCACACAACAAAAGGGAACCTAACATTTCAAATGCGATAATTTTCCGTTGAATATGTTGTCGATAATAATGTAGCTGCTCCACAAGATCGCTCGCTCCAAGTCTTTTAACGAACCTTGAAAATCCATAATGTGATGTGAGGAATAATGATAATGAAATTTATGATATAGCGGAAATTACGGAATTGTTTTACCGCACGGTTAATGTGGAATTAATTTATTTTTTATAAAAATTTAATATAAAATTTTGTTATGGGGATATAAGGAACTATGATAAACGAACATTACAGAATTGTTTTATTGCACGATGAACGTGGGATTAACTTGTTTTTATAAAAACTTTAACATATCAATCTTGTTATGGCGATAAAGCGAACATTATAGAATTTTTTTACTACACGGTGAATGCGGTACTAATTTTTTTTATATAAAAACTTAACATATAAATCATGTTGTGGCGATATAGAAATTTATTTTAAATGTGTGAAAAAAAATATAATAAAAATTAAAAATAACATTCAATTGTCTAGTAAATGTTATATAGTTTAAGGAGCTCTACAGATGCTGAAGATGGCATCCATGGAAGCCCCCGGGCCAAAAACGCTAGATTTGATGGTCATGGCTTTAATGCCTTGCTCGCCTAACCCCTACCTTCATTACCCTCATCTCTTTGCGGCGTACATCCCTCCATCTCGCGGTTACCTTGCTTTCAGTGGCCTCACTGGGCAGTTTACCTGGTTTAACCTCTGTCCTGTTTACTCACCTCGACAACTGTAGCTCCTCCGACCATTCACTGTTGGTTACAATGGAGCTAGATGATGTTGACTATGAGGCGGACCCTCATACCCAACAGGTTATTTGGTTTTTTCAATGAACCGTGTCGGGCTCTAGCCCTTTTGCTACCACCCTGTGCCTGCTGTCAGCTGCTGCGTCCGTTCAGGCTCATCTGGGTCCTCTTGTAAACCATCCCCCGCCCTCAGTGCACATTGACGATGCTCCTGGTTTGGACTGCCCCCCGCTGTCTCCAGCTTACTCGGCTAGAACTTCCAAGCCCTGGATGCAACAGACAGATCTAGGGGATTAGCCATTGGGATAAATCCTCAACCAATAAGGATGATATCTTCTTGGGGAGGCCAGGGTTTCCGGGGCATGGACATTTTCTCAGCTGAATTAGGCAAACAACTTCGCATCATTAATATCTATGCCCCAAACCAAAACAGACTTGCTTTTTGGCAACCCTTTCTGGAAAATCCCTTGATCAACAGTGCCACAATTCTAGGGGGAGACCTGAATTTCTCCATTGGACATAAGGAATCCTGGGGGCATCATTGGCAGCTAGACCCTCTCTCTGATTAGCTGAGCTCCCTCCTGGATCAATATGAGCTCATAGATGTGCCCATGAATAAGAAGATGCCAACATGGCATAACAGACGAACTGGTGATGCTGCCCTTGGTAGAAGGCTTGACAGATATCTCATTCAGGAAGACCTTCTCCATACCCTCTCCATCTACAGGCAACGGGTAGGCTCGGGGGGTATTTTGGATCACTCTCCATCTTCTTGGAAGTGGCTAGCTCTTCCAGAAAACCCAGGGCACCTTTCAAATTTAACTCTACTTGGCTAAAGGACCTTGAATATATTACGCTGGTTACGGATTTCTGGCAAGCCCAGCCTCCTTTTAGGGACAGAGGAAGGTTGCAGATTTCTGCAGCAACCTGAAACAACTCAAGATATTAAATATTGAATGGAAAAAAATGAAAAAAGTTAGGGATGACCAATCCCTTGCGGACATCGAAGCACAGTTGGGCTCCTTAACGGATGATAGTGGGCTTGGCTACTTATCCACCGAAGCTTAGCTACATCTACTTGATTTGGAGGCTCAAAGATCCAAGATCCTCCTTAGCCGGGAAGAAACGTGGAGACTCAGAAGCAGAGCAATCTGGTTCCAGCGGGGGATGGTAATACAAAATTCTTCCATAAATTTTCCAATGGAAGCAAAGCCAATAATACAATCTCGCAGATGCCCTCCGACCAGGACTAGCTAGCCAACACTCACTCTCAGCTCGCCCTTCTTGGTATCTCTCACTTCAAGCAGCTCTTCAAAGCCCCCCTTGCCACTTCTATTGCTGAAATCATTAACACAACTGGGCATTTCCTTGGGTTTGTCGAATCGGATGGGATGGAGGACCTTATAAAATCTGTATCCGTGGGGGAATTAGAAATCACTCTCAAGTGGTTCAAGAAGGACAAATGGCCAGGACCGGATGGTTGGCCTATGGAATTCTTTATTGCTTTCTTTGATATCATTAGACCAGACCTGCTTGGAGTGGTGGAAGAGAGCCGGACTCTAGGATGCATATATGCCCCCATAAACTCCATGTTTATTGCCTTCATTCCCAAGACAGACTCCCCTACCTCCTTCAATGACTTTCGCCCTATATCCCTCTGCAACTGTCTCTACAAAATTATTTCTAAGATTATAGCAAATCGAATCAAGCCAATCCTTTCTGAACACATTATCAAGAAAATTTCACCTTTCTCCAAAATAGACATATTCATGAAGCCATAGGTTCTGCCCAAGAGGTCCTCCACTCCATTAAGTTGAAAAATCTAAAAGGGGTGGCGCTCAAAATCGACCTCTCAAAGCCCTTTGACAAGGTTAGCTGGTTATATTTAAGGATGATACTCACCCACCTGGGTTTCCCTTCGGAGTTCATCAGATGGACTATGGGATGTATTACTTCAATTTCTTTTGCAATCCTTATAAATGGGTCAGCTTCCCATTCCTTTCAAGCGGAGAGGGGAATCAGGCAGGGTTGCCCCTTATCCCCCCTACTATTCCTTCTGGTTATGGAAGGCCTGAGCAGACTGATTGAAACTGAGAAGCGAGTTGGGAGACTTTGGGGCCTCAAGATTACTGATCAATGCCTCTTAACTCATCTACTTTTTGTTGATGATATTCTCATTTTTTTTAATGGGGGTATTCAGGACATCATCACTCTCACAGAGATATTAAAACATTTTAGTGCTGTTATAGGAATATAAATAAATAGGGAAAAATCCACTATATCCTTCTCTGATTGCACTCAACAAGAATCTCAATTGGCCCTTCAAAGTTTCCCCTACCAAATATTGGCTCTACAGGATGGCCAGAAGTATTTGGGATTCATGATTAAAGCAGATTGTTACAAGATAGCAGATTGGACCTAGCTGATCTCAAAGGTGGAAAAAAGATTAAATATCTAGAGTTATCGCTTAATATCTAGAGCCAAAAGACTGGTGCTCATAAAAGTAGTACTAGAAGCAACCCCAATCTTTTGGACGTCCTTGGCCTGGATCCCCTTAGGGATTCTGCATAGGATCCAACGAGTCTACAACCATTTCCTGTGGAAGGGACATAAAGAAGGAAAGCCTTTTGCATGGGTCAAATGGAGCCAGATTACGACCCCCAAAAAATGGGGCGGTTGAGGTCTAAAGCACCTCCCGGCTTTTGCACATGCTCTGGCGCTAAACTAGGCTGGCTCCTCCTGAAGCACAAGAGTCTTTTGTCAGAGGTGGTCATCCACAAATACATTTGGCCTAGCACAGTAATAGACTGGCTAAGCAACCTACATGGAACAAGAAAGGTATATCAGTTATCTGGAGGGCAGTAACCAACACCCTTCCCATCATTAAAAGGGGCCTTATATGGAGGATTGGGAATGGTGAGTCAGTACGAATCGGGATTGATCCTTGGATTGGCAGTGGGAATGCCTATCAACTCCCACAGGAACTAATCACACTTCTAAACCACATTGGTGTCCTTTTCATATCACATCTCGGAGACCCTCGTAACTCTACTATCTTCTAGCAAGCATGGCACACAAGAGAGGCAAGGAATATCCTGGATCAATGGAAAAGACAATGGAGAATTTTTTTTGCAGACTTTAATAGAATCCCATGTGTGCCTAAAAGAAGAGGAGGACGAATTGATCTGGGGATATACTAAGAATGGGCACTACTCCTCCAAGCAAGGGTATGATATCATACATGTTGAGCACAAGCCGGACAAACTAATGAGCTGGTGGAGCCATCTTTGGAAGTTAAAAGCCCCGAAGCGCACAAAATTACTGATGTGGAACATCATAATGGATAAAACACCTAAAGGAGAAAACTTCAGGGAACGAGCTTTCCTAGGTCAGACTTGGTGTGTTTTATGCCATTTTGAGGAGGAATCAAATCACCATTTATTCCTCACTTGCCCCACTTCTCAACTACTCTGGTCTCAAGGCTGGCACACACTAAGTATCAAGCATTCCTGGAGTGGGGTCGATATCCCAAATCCCTGGGAAAGATGGTGGGAAGTTGCAACTGAGTTGAGAACTAGGAACTTGCCGCTTCTGGTCAACTGGCACATATGGATGTGTCACAATAACATCATTTTTAGGGGCCATAATATAATTTGGTCCCTGATTCCTCCAAAAATTTGTTCAAGCTATGGGGATCTCCCGGCAGAGGAACAAGTCTTTAGAACTCAGAACATCACATAGGAACTGATTGAAAAATCTCACCCCTGGGCATACTTTGATGGGGCTGTAAAGTACAGGGATGTGGAGGAGGCATTATACTTTATCTATCATACACACATTACTTTCACATTTTCATGGGGTTGGGAGAGGGTACAAATAATTATGCAGAGCTGCTTACTCTCCGACATCTTTTACATTTTACAATCCTCAAATGGTGCAGACACATACAAATTTTTGGAGATTCGAAAATAGTCATAAACTGGTTCAACAACACAACAACTTGCCATGCATATACTCTTAGAACTATTTTGGATGATATTGTTTTTCTCAAAACACATTTTGATCACATTTCATGCACTCATATTTATAGGGAGTGCAATGAAGGTGCGAATAAGCTATCGAAAGAGGCAAAACATTGTCCTTGAGGAGAATGGATGATCGTAGAGCACATACCTGAGCGGACCTATCAGTTCTTCCATAGACCATATATGGATCAGGAACTTCGGAGGGTAGACATGCCCTAATATCAGAAGTTTTTATCTGTCTTTTCACAATTTTTATATTATGTAATTATCATATTTTGGCAACAGAACAACAATCACCAATGCTGAATTTTTGAATATGTAATTATTTATATATGTACAACAAACACTAGCACACCCAATAGGGTCTTGTTGTAGAACTTACAGTTCATAACTCCAAACAGCTGACTGTGGTCACAGTGTTTGCATATGCCTATGGCATTTACAACATGTAATTTTCAACAAATTAATGGAATTACGATTTTTTTTCCTTGAGAAAAAAAATGTTATATAGTTTGAGTAAAAAATTAATTTAGGTAAAAGATTTAGTTTACAATTTTAATTTAAAGATTTATTTTAAAAGATTAATTTTATAAGAAAATTTTAGTTAAAATTTTTCAATAAATTGTAGAAGAAAATTATGGAGGAAAATACATGAAACAAAATTTTTGGAGGGAAAAATTTCGGCGAAAAAATTTAGAGGGAAACTTTGGAGGGAATTTTTCATTCTTTAAGCTATATATTATCATTAGGAGAAAGTGGATTTGTATCATTCAACCTCTTTTGTTTGAAATACATGGATCTTCTGATAGTGAAGTTTCACTTTGTGAAGCATCAACATCTTCGTCGCGTAACTCTATTCATATTGATGAATATAACATAAATTCTTCCACTATGAATAGAGAGTCAAATATTCCACTTAGTCCTAATCCTAAGGACTATGAGAGCAACGCTGATGAAGGGCAGGATGAAGAATTTCAAACAAATAAAGAGTCACGGTTTTCACTTAATCCTAATCCTATGGACTATGACAACAACTGTGATGAAGAGTATGATGAAGATTTTCAAATAAATGATAAATGATGGTATGAACAAGAAGAAAACACTACTACTACATTTTGTTTGCACACCCAAAAATTTACAGGAAGAAAATTTTATTCAGTATCACTTGGTCGGTTGTATGGTCTTCAATGGCAAAATGTTTCCAAGGTATACTTCACATCTCCAAATATTCATAATGATGCAAATATGACAATAACCATAATTCATGATGTGCTTTCTCATTGGTCTGGTAATCTTCTTGAAATTTTGTATCTACAATTGGACAACACTTGTCAAGAAAACAAAAATCAGATTGTTTTTGGATATCTAAACATGCTTGTTGAATTGAGATTTTTTTAGAAGGTAAAGGTTGGTTTTCTTCTTGTTGGGCACATTCATGGCCATATTGATCAAATGTTTAGTCGTTTTTTAGTCACATTGAGGAGGAAGGAAGTTGTGAGCTTGTCATCATTAATTGAATGTATTAAGAAATCATACATGCCAGAGCCAATTTTTGATTTGTTGGAAGAAACTATTGACATGCAAAGGTGAGGAGAAATGCATTGAACAACTTAATCGCATTAGCTTCCAACATCAATTTCATATCAAAAAATTTGATGGGAAAACACTAATATGGTGCAAGAAGTACACAACTAATGCAGAATGGGCGCTGTCATCAGGTTTGACATTTTTGAAGTTCATTCCAGATCATCCAATATTTGCCTCAAATATATTGTTACTACAATCAGTTGTTGAAGTTCATAATGCACACATGCAAAATAGAGATATAAATTATTTTGATTGCCTCGAAGAAATTAAAAAATGTATTAAATATACATATGAGTACTTAGATATTGTTGATTCAGTTTGGTGGGAGTATTTTTTCAATAATCAAAGTGACATCATTTCAAAAACAACAAATGAAAATATACCTTTAAAAACTCCATTTATTTGGCCACAAAATGTTTCAAATGAACATGAGGAAAGAAGCATTATTGAACAACAACAATCTCAAGGTATTATTAATTATTCATAGGTAGAGGAAAGATAAATGTGTATTAGTTCCAGAAGATCTCGTGCACAACATGAAGCCATGGAAGACCTTTACAGGGAATCAATACATGATATTAAGGAGGGTTTCATGATTGCAATGCTAGCAGATGGAGATCCCAATGGCTATCCATTCAGGGTTGCTAAGGTTATAAAGGTCATTACATAAAATTGAAGATGTTGCAGGTGTTGAAGTACATTAGTATGCCACAAATACACACCCATTCAATGGTTTGTACAAGCTAGAGAAGGTAGTTGATAAAAAATTGGCGGAAAGAGAAAAAGAAAGGCTACAAATATAAATCATCGCCGCATAGACCTCTTAAAATTGGAGGATGTTGACATACTTGTTTATGACTTCAATTTAACAAAGAGAGGAACTCTTCGCTTCAATACGATAGAGATTCTGAAGAGGTTGTTACCAGAATGAACAATGTTGAGATGAGATTTTGCTGAAATGAGTTGTAAATCCATAAGAATTTTGAAACCTGAAATGGTGAGCATGCATGTGGACTCAGATGGGGCACTAGTTGATGAAAGAGAAGAATATGGAACATTTTTATCTGCATCCAATGATTCATCTAAAGATGTGAATTCTGATGGTGTGCAAGAAAACATGAGTGATTTTGAATAATTGGCTAAGACAATTTATATAACTGATGTTTGCAACGTATCTTGAAATAATTTTTTTATTTCCATATGGTGTTAAATGAAGTTATGGGTCATTTTTATGTTTGTTGGATTATATGTTTTAATTATGATGATTTTTATTGTTTAGAATATCTACAATGAAACAATAACTTAGAGATATAATTTATGTTTCATTCAATCTACAAGTATTGACATTTTGATTAATTTAATCATGTAATTTGTTCATAATGTCATGGTTTAAATGTGTTGAAAACTTAGAGTTTTTTAATTCTATGGTTGAACATTTTCCAATTTTTTTGTATCTTTAATGTCATGGGTGAAAACAATTAGAATTTTAGCGATATTTAATGTCATGTTATTATATGTTTAATAACATGGATGAAAATTAATGGAATTTTAATGTGTTTCAGATCCCATTATTTTATTTTTATTGTCATTACTAAAAAATGCTGAAATTATACCTGGAAAAGAAAAATGTTATTTTACCAAAAACATTAGTGTGTTTTTTTCCTCAAAAACAATTATTTTTTGCCCAAAAAAAATCGGTTTTACTGCCATTTTTTAAATGTTGAAAATTAACCCAAAAAAAATATCGTTCCAGTATACGCAGTTTTTGTTTCTAGCACTATTTTTCATGTTTTTTTGGGGTTTTTTGGCCAACGTTCCCATTTCAAAGTTTACATTGTTTGGCCTGCATCCTTAGGATCACTTTGAACAACCGGGAGCTCCCTGGTCGCCCCCAACTTGCTCATTGTTGCCACCTTTCCCTATACCCAATGCTTGCTTTAGAACATATACAACCACAATTTTGACTCTCTTCTGAATTCTCCATCTTCCAGTCCAAGTTCTCAATCTTCCTCAAGCGGTATAATTGACCCATCATAAGGGAGAAATTTGACCTGGATTTAGTTAAAATATGCTTTCCAATCCGTGAGACCATTGCTTCCACTTCACTCTTGAACTTTCCAGAATTCTCAAGGGAGTCTCTCGCTCCATTCCCAAATGGAGAAGCCATAAGCTTAGCGCAAAGGGGGTGAGCTGGAATCCACAATGCATATTCTCTCCCTAACTATTTCCTTATCAGGATCAATTCCAAGTTGATGATGTTAGAGGACACATCTGTATCAATGTTCTTCATTGATGCTCTGCCTGTAATCATAAGATTTAATTCCATTTCTTCTTGCTTTAAGAAAAATTCCCACACAAATGATTTGCGACGATCCTCCTCAAACTCAAAAGGCTCCATTCCTTTTCCGCCTCTCTGCATTAAATATAGGCCAAAGATCTTCCAACTATCGTTGGTCTTGCCGTGTTTCTTCATAAATGTTCATCTGGAGGATGGAGGGTCTAGCAAATCTCAGGTCCTTCCTCCGCATAACAGATGTACTAGAGTATACATTAAGCATGCAATCATTCTTTCATTTGTTCATTCTTCTCTGAGTTCCCGTTGATCGAGGATCTCCAATTAAATAACTTCATGGGATTTGACATTTGGTTAGTGCACTCTCATCCACCCTGAGGTTACTTTGCTCCAAGGTTACAACCCAATTTACGTGATCATCCACGGACCTATTATTTCCCCTCTTTATATGGAAGAATTCTATGAATTCAAACTTATCCAACATTAAAATAATTCTTTGCAAAATTAGATACTAGGCCCTTGTATTTGGTCCAATATATGCATTTTTGGATAGTAATAAGGGAGTCCCCAAAAATAGATAATTGGGTTATTGGTGCGACTATTGATTCCCCCTTATTGTTTGTGGCTATTCCCAATACCCAAGCAAACTTTTTCCATACTTTTTCATCCGGGCAAAAAAATACCCCTCCCGCTCCAACCTCCCCCAATAAACCCAAGATATTATTAATATTATAAACCCAAATAATTAATATTAGAAACCCATATTATAAACTCAAGAGATTAATATTGTAAACCGAAGGGATTAAAATTATAAACCCAAGGGATTATAAACTTTTGAGATTAATATTATAAACCCAAAAGATTAACCCTATAAACTCTATGGATTATAAACCGAAAGGATTAAGATTATAAATCCAAGAGATTATAGATATTATAAATGCAACAGATTAAATTATAAACCTAATGGATTAATATTATAAACTCTAGAATTAATTTATATTAATATTATAAATGCAAGAATTTATAAACCTTAAAATAATATTATGAAAATTTTAACTTTTAATGATATCAATTCAATTCTTATAAAACGTGATATTATAGTAGTCTTTCAACTAATGATTATCTAAAAATACAAAAACAAATATTCATATAATATCTAATATCCCTATACTTTGTTTATTTAATATAATTAATTATCTTCATTTATTTTAATAACTATATATATATATTTATTTATTTATTTTAAAGATCCACCATCCTAGCTACATAAAAAAATGAATTTCAAACCTTTTCACTAATATATTGATAAAAAATTCCATTACCATGCTATCAAATTAGTAAATTTTTTCTAAAAAAGTATTTCAGAACTAAACCATCCCGCACACAAACAAAATGAATCTCAAGTTCTTTGACTAATATATTAATGAACAATTTAATTAATATATTAATGTTACACATCATTGAACCATTCTATTATTAATGATTAATGTAGTGGAGTGAGTGTTTGTTTCAGTTAAATCTAAAGCATGGCAATAGAGAAAGGAAAGCTAATGAACTATATATTTCAATCATTTGTTTATGTATAAAGCTAATGAATTATAATTTTTTTCATTTGTTTATATATAAGTTTCTTTACCGGTATAGTGAAATAAACAATGATTACATGGGCAGTGAAATAATAACAATTATAGGTTTATTTACAAGTTTGTGTTGATTATATATGAAATAAATAACAATTATAGGTTTATTTACAAGTTTGTGTTGATTATATATGAAATAAATAAATAACGATTACATTTATTAGATATTGTTGGTGGTTTCCATCATTTTTCATGCCGTATAAAAATTTCCACGAAATAATATGTTTTGGTTAACAAAATCTGTATTGATATAAATATGATTATATGACGTAATTCATCGTTGTTTTTGTAAATTTTAATTCCGTACAGAAATTATCTGCATACGAATTCTAAAATACATAAAATAAATAATGCGAGAGCATAACACATAAAACACATATACGTAGAGATTTTCCCCTGGATCACAAAATCGGGACTTCCATATTGATTTCTCATTATGTTCCTTTCAATGTTACAATACATATTTATACATGCCGAAGTATCCAAAACCATGCACCGAAAACCATCGCGTTCAAAACCACGTGTGAAAAATCATGCACAAAACCATAGGTAGGTTTGTCCAACCTAATATAGGGTCCAAAAACAAAATTTTCTGGGGCGCTGCTCCAGACCCCATAGAGTGGGGTTACTTGCACCCTTCAAACCCCGTGTGACCCCCCCGCTATGCAATCAGCGCAATGGGGGGGGCTTGGTCCCCCCTTCTAACCCCCCGGTTAACTACTTGGGCTAGTCATGGAAAGAATATAACACAACCCAACATTCTCCCACTTGTTGTTTTCTTTCCACAGGGGCCACAAGAGAGCTCAGTCATTTATCCAGACCTGCAACGCCTATTGTTTCTCTACACCAAGATAATTTCTCAGAGCTCACAGATTTTGTCAATGCATCTATAGTATTCTTCAAAGTGTCCACCTTTACTAGCAATACTTTTTTTCCTTCTATCACATCCCTCACAAAGTGATACTGAACATCAACGTGCTTTGTCTTTGAATGATATGCAGGGTTTTTTGCCAAGAAAATTGCACTTTGGTTGTCACAATCTATCCTTATAGCTCCCTGTACTAACCCCATACTTGAACACAATCTCTGCAACCAAACTGCTTCCTTGCTAGCTTGAGTGGTTGCCATGTATTCTGTCTCTGTAGTTGATAGTGCCACTACATATTGTTTCTTACTCATCCAACTCACTGCCCCTCCAAAAAGGTTAAACACATACCCACTTGTAGATCTTCTTTGATTCAGATCTCCAGCCCAGTCTGCATCAACAAAGCCATGAATATCCAACACTCTGTCCAATCCTGGTCTTCCTTGGTAGCACAAACCATAATCACTAGTGCCATACAAATACTTGAAAACTCGCTTCACTACTGTCTAGTGTTCCTTCCCTGGTTTTGACATAAACCTGCTCAATACTCTCACTGCATGTGCAATGTTTGGTCTACTACAAACCATCGCATACACCAGGCTACCGAATGCACTTGCATATGGAACACGGGACATGTCCTCTTCATCTTCTTGTGTCTTGGGAGACTATTCAACCGATAACTTTACACCTACAGGAATAGGAACCTTCATTGGTTTACTATTCTGCATATTAAACCTCTGCAATATTGTCTTGACGTACTTCCTCTGGTTTAACCAAAGCTTCTTCTTTGTTCGATCTCTTTTAATTTCCATGCCCAAAATATAGTTTGCAACACCAAGATCTTTCATGTCGAATTTGGAGGACAAATGGGTCTTCAAATCCTAGTTAATTTATTTGTCATTTCCAATCAACAACATATCATCCACATACAAGACCAGATAAATAACACGATCACCAACTAATTTGAAATACACATAGTGATCTTCTTTGCTTCTGGTGAAGCCAAGTCTTCGTATAAATGTATCAAATTTCTGATACCACATCCTTGATGACTGTTTTAACCCATACAACGACTTCTTGAACTTGCATACCAATTCTTTCTTACCTTTCACTACAAAACCTTTAGGTTGATTCATGTAGATCTTCTCTTCTAGATCCCCGTAAAGAAATGCTGTATTCACATCCATTTGTTCTACCTCAAAATCAAAAGCAGCAGCAACAGATAAAAGTAATCTAATAGAAGTTACCTTGGCAACAGGAGAAAAAATATCACCAAAATCAATTCCCGACACCTGAAAATAACCTTTTGCTACCAACCGAGCTTTGTATTTCTCCACATTTCCTTCTGCATTTGTCTTCTTCTTGAACACCCATTTGCTGCAAATGGGTTTTCTTACAGCCGACAACTCCACCAGATCCCAAGCCTCATTTTTGGGCAAAGATGCAATTTTATCAACCATGACCTCTTTCCAGAGTTTTCCATCCTCTGAATCTACTGCTTCCTTCACAGTTCTGGGATCATCATGAGTAATAGATAAAGCAAAATTTGAACAGAAAGCAGATGGACTATATCTTTATGGCTGCCTTTTTTCTTGAACTGATCTTCTCATAGCCAGAGTTTGTGGCTCTTCATCTTCTGATTCTTCCTTTGCTGTAGAGTTTGATTCTTCCTCCTTTAGCTCAAATTCTATCTTCTCAGGTTCCTTTGGTTGGACTTCATGTTTAATAACATTTTTTACCTCTCTGAACACCACATCTCGGCTGTACACAACCTTCCTTGTTACTGGGTTCCAAAGCTTATAACCCTTTAAACCATCCTTATACCCAATAAAGATGCACCTTTTATATTTACTATCCAACTTGGTTCTTTTTTCCTTTGGAACATGTGCATATGCATCACATCTAAATACCCTCATATGTGAAAGAGAGGGTTTCTTACCAGTCCATACCTCTTGTGGAGCCTTATCCTCCAACGCTGATGAAGGTGATCTGTTGACCAGGTAACATGCTGTCTCCACTGCCTTTGCCCATAATTCCTACCCTAACTCGGCACCACTGAGCATGCTTCTTGCTCTTTCCATCAATGCCTTGTTCATTCTTTCTGCAACTCCATTTTTCTCAGGTGTGTATGGAGTAGTCTTCTGCCGTGCTATACTACTCTTCTTACAAAATTCTTTAAATTCCTTGCTGCAAAACTCTCCACCGTTATCTGTCCTCAACACTTTTATCTTCTTCTCTGTCTAGTTTTCCGCTAGAGCCTTAAATTATTTAAACGTGTCAAAGACTTCAGATTTCTTCTTAAGGAAATATATCCATGTATTCCTTGAGCAGCTATCTATAAATGATACATAGTACACAAACTTATTCAGTTATGGAACCTTCACAGGTCCAAACACATCACTGTGCACAAGTTCTAAAATATGTTTCGCCCTCTTACCACCATAGGGGAAACTCACTCTATTTTGCTTCCCATATACACAATTTTCACAGAAATCAAAATCCAGAGAGCTATTACTCATACCTTCTACCATACTTTTACCATGAAGTATTCGAAGGCCCTTTTCTCCAATATGTCCACGCCTTTGATGCCACATCATGGTCTTCTCTCCAGAGACCACTAGATTTTCTGTTCCATTTTCAGGAACCATAGAACTGTTGCACCCATCAACAACAGTGCTACTTTGCAGCTTGTACAAAGTTCCAATCCGAACTCCCCACATCAATACCAGTGCTTCTTGAACCATGTTGCAAGTATCCTTCTTGAACACTGTTTTTACACCTGCAACATCCAATTTGCTTATGGAAATCATATTTCTGGCCAACGCAGAAATATGCAGAACACCCGGAAGTGTTCTAACTTTCCACCTTGCAACTTCAACTTTATTTTTCTACGACCAACGATTTCCTTCCTATCATCCCCTAAGAAGACATCACCACCATCATATTTATCATACTCGCAAAACTACTCTCTATGAGGAGTGAAGTGAAATGGTGCACCTGAGTCAATCAACCATGCCTCATGATCTACATGTGTACTTGAAGAAGCCAAGTACACATCCCCATCTTCATCTGAGGTGGTTTTCGCCTCTGCAGAAGGAGCATCTTCAGATCCCTTTCCTTTTTTAGGAGCTTTAGATTTATAGTCCCTTTTGTAGTGCCATTCCTTTCCGCATTTCCAGCACACCACGTTTACAAGTTTTTCTGGAGATTTAGATCTACCTCTGGATTTAGATCTCCCAGTCGATGAATTATTTTTGTTTCTGTTCTGGGACCGTCCTCGTACAAACAAGGCATCACCATTCTGGCTCTCCATATTTTTCTGTCTCATCTCCTCCATCAACAAGGATGAGACTATTTCATCAAACTGCAAGGCAGTTGCATTGTTACTTATTGCAATAACCAGAATATCCCACGAATCTGGTAGAGAACACAACAAACTGATGCATTTATCTTCATATGAAATTTTAATATCAACAGATAATAACTGACTTACCACAGTATTAAATGTGTTCAGATGTTTTTTCACAATGTCTCCATCTTTCATCCTTAGGTTATACAACTTTTTCCATAGGAACAATTTATTCACTAGAGACTTAGATTGGTACAAAGTCCCTAACTTGTCCCACAAAGCCTTCACCGTAGCTTCCCCTGATACATTCAGTAATACTGAATTTGAGACACACAATCGTATTGTGCTCTTAGCCTTCCGATCCAACTTCTTCCATTCTTCATCGGACACTCCCGTTGGTTTAGTACCTGGATCTACGCAACCCACTGATCTTTGTCCACCAATAGATCCTCCATCTTGAGTTTCAATAAATCAAAACTCTGACCATTAAATTTTTCGATCTCTATTTTTCCACTACTCGCCATCTTCTTCCACCACCAGAATCGATCCCGCTGATCTCCCATTGAACAGGGTCTACCACAGGCTCGAGCGAAACCCCTCAGCAACAAAGGCATCCTCTTGAAGCCAAACAATTACGATACCAAATGTAGGTTTTAACCCCATACAGGAATTACTTGTATACGAATTCTAAAATGCAGAAAATAAACAATGAGAGAGCATAACACATAAAACACATATACATAGATATTTTCCCATGGATTTCAAAACTGGGACTACCAACTTGATTTATCATTTTTTTCTTTTCAATGTTACAATACATATTTATACATGCTGAAACATCCAATACCATGGATCGAAAACCATCGCGTCCAAAACCATGGACGGAAAACCATCGTGTCCAAAACTATGTGCGAAAAATCATGCACAAAACCATAGGTAGGTCCGCCCAACCTAATATAGGGTCCAAAAACAAAATTTTCCGGGGCGTTGCTCTGGGTTTACCTGCACCCCTCAAACCCCCTATGACCCCCCTGCTACGCAATTGGTGCAGCGAAGGGGGGGCTCCGCCCCTCTTTTAACCATCGATTAACTACGTGGGCTAGTCATGGAAAGAATATAACGCAACCCAACAGTTTTATCCTTTGTAAATTGTTCGGAACTTCCCATTGAATTCATGATCTGATCGTCTATGAAAAAATTCAAAAAATAAGGGAAAATAATAAAGAATACTATATTGCATTAAACACATATGGCCATTTATATTCATGTGTTTGATCATGCAAATTGAAATTGCTATCACAAGTCTCTTCAACTTTTCAGAACATCTATGTAAAAATACTCTGTCAAGTGGTATATAAAATTCAAAAAGATAAGTTATCATATTATCTGGCCATTTATATTCATGTGTTTGATCATGCAAATTGAAATTGCTATCACAAGTCTCTTCAACTTTTCATAACATCTATGTAAAAATATTCTGTCAAGTGGTATATAAAATTCAAAAAGATAAGTTATCATATTTTCTTTCAGTAGTGTATTGGAAGGGATTTAAAAAAGCTTGGGAAAAACATGTGCTTATTTTTTGCACTTTTGGGTAGTGGAATAAAGCATTTTATTTTTTATTTCAGAGACATCAAGAACAGTAATGGCGGTATGTTAGCATCAATTTCTTGGCATTGTATTTTTAGTGATGGGACCGTTAGAAGGTTGAGTAAGCTCATCATGAATTTGAGTAAGAAAAAAATTGAATTACTCAAAGGTAAAAAACAGGGAGGCTAGTAGTCCTGTAAACTATTTTTAGTCTAGTAAACATTAAAATATCATTAGTTCTTTACCCTTCTTAGAGGACTGTTTACAATTTGCATGGAACTTGGTCTAATCTATGCAGACGTGCGACTGTATCTTCACTATGAGTAGCTGTACCAGACAAAACCTTTAAAAATTAAAACTCCATTTGATTGTCAACAGTCACACCTGATTGAGAATTTTCAAGGGTATGCGATTTTTGGTAGACAACCATGAAATTATCCATTCTCCATACCCAGCAGGACGTACTTGAGACCTTCAAGGGGGCCCGCTGGTTTATTCATACACAAACCATTAATGACCTCTCTTTCTGCATCTTTGTGAAATTCCAGCTGCATTTGTGACCTCTCCAAAATGCCTCTTCTGGATCTGCAAAGACATATCCATCCTGGTGGAAGTATAGCCGCATCGTATGAAGCTGACGCCAACATGGATCATAGTTCACCTAGCATCTTCTTGCTTGCTACAACATTCATTTCTATGAGTATATCATTTTCCTTATTTCCTTACACATGACATGTACTAGGAATAAAAATTCATTCCTATGAATACTTTTGGTATGAAAATTGCCAATTTTGTTGCCATATACACTATTAAAAAAGCCTTTTTGGATGTACACAACGTTTATAATATCCCTTCCATATAGGCCTACCCTTTTGTACCATAAATTCTACGAGTATGAGCACAGATTGTCGATCGTGATTAGTATCCGCAATTAGATTCACAAAACAGATCGATATGAATTGAAGATTATATTTTAACACGCACATAACACATGAAAACATATCAATAATTTATTACTACGTAGGGTTCCATCTAATTACATGCTATTATTCTTCAAATTAGGGTTCTTAATTACCGTTTGTTCTATTCTGAATTTGAGATTTTAACGAATTAAACATATTCTCCAAACTATAAGCCATTCAAATAAAGATATTGCAGTGGCATTCATCCCAGTTACTGCTGTAGGTCGCCAACAATAAGGAAAGACAAATTGAATGTTGAAAGTGGATTGGGAACATAAGGGTTGAATTGCAGGCGTCATCGAATTCTTACAACCTCTTCTTTCCTCATTCAGTTTCTCATGCGCCATCAACAGAGTGGGGAATTTCCCCACTCATCGGTAAAACTATACACATGGTACAAAGATCCATTGATTCGCCTGCACCACCTCACAAGTCGCCATTTTTTATATTAAAATGTTTATTAAATTCATTTGTAACGTGCAATATGAAAAGTGCATGTGAAATCACAACCCTCCAAGGCTTTATATGACGAAGAATGTTTGGGTGACATGAAATCCCATTCATCTATTTACAAAAAATAAGTCTTGTAAGTCCACATTTAGAGGCTGAAATAGGTAAGCTTATAGGTATAATAAAAAAACACTTGGTAGTCTTGAAAGCTATCACTTCCTCTTTATAAGGAAAGCATTTTCACCAATATTTTTTCACCTGAGCATCATTATCCCCTTGCAGTCTTGGCATTAATCCCAACAACATTCTCTATCAAGATATCACACTCTTTCTCCACATAATTGAAATGTTCATAGAATACAACATGACTAGCATGGCTTTTAGGAGATACACTCACCATCATTGAAGATCTGGGTGTCATACATGCTCTTAAGCTTCTTGGGTGAATCATCATTTTCTTGTGTGTTTAAGTAGAAGGTAAGGGAATAACCATCCCTAATATTATTTCATCTCTCTAATAATTTGACTCGAGTTAGGCCTTTAAATTAATGTTTAAAACAACCTTCTTTCTCTCTTCAATCATTAAAGGAGAATCATGTGAACTATAAGTCCTTACACGATCATCAAACTTCACACCTTTTCTCACCATAGTGACGTGTTGTGTAGAAATATCATTTCCATAAGCCAACGAAGTAACATTGTATCCAATACCGACAAGCTATTATCATTAACATCTCAAACTTCCAAAGGTTGACCATTTGGAATTTGTACCTTTTGTAGTCTTGGAATTAACCCAAACATCATTTTCCCCTAGATTCTCAGCATCCTCTCAAACTCTAATATCCCTCAAGTTGACAAAATTGTGGGTCAATATCTTGAGACACCACATCATGAGTTGTTCAGGGAACCTTGCAAAGGTAATCACATCTTGATACAAGACTAAGAAAAGTGAATTACATCTTGAAAAACAATTTTAAACATGCTCAATCCTCTCATCCTATGAGAAATTTCCTAAAGAAACAACCTTGTCCCTGTACTTTACAACAACCCTATCAATGACAAGATTGATATCAATGATTCAAAAATAGGTTTTGACCCTATTTCCATGGAATTTTACCATGTATCCTTTACATATTCCTCCTCAAATCTAAAGCCTTATCCAACTTCTCATGGAATGTGCAAATGAACTAGATCAATGAGTATCTTGTAAAGGTCATTCTCTCTCATCTCTACTAGCTAAATTCTTCTAACTAGCTAGAATGCAATCATTGATGGAGTGTTGTTGCCCTAATCTACAACTATCCAACATACATCTATCATACAAGAAACCAAAATAAGATTCTTCTTTAAATTAAAAACAAAAAGAACATCACACAATTCAAGAACATCACCTAAATACATTTGGAAGGACATAAACCCAACTTGACTCACAAGTTAGGTAGCATCATTAGTTAGCTCCACACTCATGCCTCCCTCTTGCTCTCAAAATTTGCTAAATAATAACTTGTCATATGTCACATATCTTGATGCTCCACTTCTCACATACCATCTGACACTAGATAGTTCTATAAGACAAGCAAGAGACAAAATGCACATCCATCTTGGAAAATTAGTCATATGAAGAAGAGACAACCCTTTGAAGGGTTCAAATTTTGTTCCTAGAGCCTCACACCCAATAACCTCAATAAGGGCAGGCACCCCTCTACACCATATTTGACATACAAACCTCCTCTTACAACTAGAGTAATCTCAACTACAAAAGCTCTGATACTGTGTAGAAATTTTCTATTACTAGGACAAATAACACAACTCAAAATTTCACCTCTTTTTTATAGGTAACTCTTATCTTAACCATGTGAATTTTTAGCCTTAGCGTTATGAAATGTAAATAAATTAATGACAACAACGTACAATACTTCACCTTTCAACAATCACAAGACAATCCGGGAAAAAATAAACCAAAGTGTGCCAACAAGTTTCAATGTTCTATTGCCATCTTATTATACACAATAAATTTGATATTCATTTTATGACCGACCGCTTTATCCATTGCAGTGATTTTTCCTTATCTTATTCAATATTTATGTTAAATTTCTTACAGTATTAGTGTTAAATTATGTCAATTTAACAAGATATACAAGCACTATAAATTATGAAACCATGAAGAAATTTAACTGTTGGACCCCTAAGAAACAACTTTAGATCCTAAGAACTTCATATATATAGTATAAAAATGAAGCTGATGAACATACTATAATCTCATCCTAATATTAGTAAAATATTCTAGCTCTACAAAACCCTAGCTAAAGAAAGGCAATAAATTCTTATCTCCACCAAATATATTCTACAAGCTAGCATCAACACTAGCAAGCCACCTTAGCAAGATGTCTCCTCTTCTTCTTCACTTTAATCATTACAATGTAAATTTTAATCATAATATTCACTTTCAATGTTTTAAAGAGATGAAAACCTAACCTTAGTATTCAAGATGATCCAAAATCCGCATGAAACCCTAGTTCCACCAAGATAAGAAAGAGAAAGTACAAAGATGAAGATCTAATATAGAGGAGGCTAGTGTGCTCCTTTTGGTCACATCGTTGACACAATATAAGAACAAGAATGATAAAATAACTCTCTTCTCACTGTATATTTATGAAAGTAAGAGAGATGAACAAAACACATATGGGCCTAAACCCTCATAAGCAACCCGCAAAGCTACAATTACACTCACACATTCATAGTACTATACTCTAAGCATAAACATGTCAAATTCCAAAGTGATGTCATACATAAGCAAGGATCTAATGTAAGGGTACTCCACAAGATGTGTTTAATGCTCTTCCTAAGACATGTGCTTCATGTTGGAGAAATTAATTGTTATTGATGTAAAAGGCTGCTCAAATGAAGATACAAATCACATAGGCTTAAAGAGGACTTTAAGCCCTTTCCAACGAGTATTAACTTGCCTCCTAACTCCTCCTCATTGAAGATAAATTGAATTTACAAGTTGGAAAATACCTACTTCTTATTTCTACCAAGCCGACCTACATAAACATAAGTTGACCCCCCTCTTCTCAATAATCCTAACGATTTAGTGATTAAACTTGTACAAACACAAGTCTTCTTACCTCCAATTTGGTCATCAATTGAGTCAAGGAGAAGAAAGGAATTAAAACCCAAGGAAGTAAGCAAATAGGTTCATATGTCATGAACCTAGAAGCTCCTGAAGGAAGTTTAGTTGGAGATTAATTTTGGTCTTTGGATTAATATTTCTTGGAAGGTCTGTTTTTATTAAATGTTGTAGTATCTTTGAGCCACCTAGTGAAGTAGAATTCAGGGGAGATTGCAACTGAATTCAACCTACTCCTATAGATCTCAACCTTAATTTCTTAGACTGTGGAAAAGATGTGTAGCTTGCATTCAAATTGTATTTCGGAAGGGTGCACCTCCAATTGTGGCATTTTAGACTGTAGCAACTTTTGACTTGATCTTGAAAAGTTAGCATGAGGCATTTCATACCGTTTCTTAGACTCTTGTAACTTGCATTTTGTACTATTTCTCGGACTACTGTAGCTTGGATTTGGATAGTATTATAGGCTGAACCTTATGGTAAAGACTTGGAAATTGTGGATAACATAGTAGATTTAAAACTAACTTGAAGTTATGCTTGGAGCAGGCCTCAACCTTGACAAAGAATAGACCTCGAATATGTGGAGAAGACTCAGTCCTGTGGAACAAACCTTGGACATATTGCCTTCGTTATCAGCCAACCTTGAAGATATTTTTAAAGTCTAGGATGATTCTTTGAGTGTGATCTTAGAAAATCTTTTTGGATTGATCTATTGAAGCAAATAATGAAGACCTTATTAAGTTGATTTTGAAGGCATATTGGAGTAGAATTAAAGGAATCTTAACCCAAGTGTTTTGAAGACATTTTGAAGCAAGTTCTTGGATCAAATTTGGAAGCTATCTTGAATAAGGTTTTGGAAATGTTTGTTGGAGCCTGATTTTGTAATTGAGGATAGGAGTCCCCATACACAGTTGGAGCCTTGTGAGGGACTAGGTTGGAGCCTATATTTATGTTTGAGGATTGGAGTCCTCATTCAAAGTTGGAGCTTAAAAAGTTAGAAATTTTGTTGTACAAGTTGGAGCCTAAAAGAGGATTAGAGTCCTCACTATCTTTATTAGCAAAATTATTTTCTTGTTCTATTTGTTGTATTTCTAATTTAACTTGTGATAAAATCTTAACTGACATATAACAATTGAAAGAAATAATGATTCATCCCCCTTCTCAGTATTTCCAACAATTGGTATGAGAGCCAGCTTCTTCAAGATCAACCAAACAGTTGGAAGCATGATTTTTGAATCACAATGGCTAGTAAAGATGGTAAGGTCCCCAAATTTGATGGAACAATTTTTTCCTTTTGGAAGGTCATAATGGAATACGACATGATGTCTCTTGGAGTCGAAGTTTGGTAATCTGTCATAGATGGATACAAGATCCCATCTCCTCTTCCAACAAATTCGGATGGGAAGAAAACATATGTGACAAATGAAAAGGCTTTGAATTTTATAGCAAGTGGTTTTCCAGATACAAAATTCACCGAAGTTATGGGTATTAAAATAGATAAAGATATGTGGGACAACCTCATCCATATTTATGAAGGATATGCCATGGTCAAAAAGGCAAGGCTTCAAACCTATAGAAGGCATGTTGAATGTCTCAAGATGAATGATGACGAAGATATTGCTGCTTATTTTCTTTGAGTAGATGAGATAGCCATCTGTCTCAAAGGCCTAGGTGAAGATGTCAAAGAAAATATGATTGTCCAAAAGGTCTTGAGATATCTTATAGATTGTTTTGATGCCAATGTTTGTGCCATAGAAGAACTTGTTGGTTTTGGAGCTTTATTATCTTCTTGATTGTTTAGAGGTGTTTGTTTCAGTCCGTTGAATCCCTATTCCTAATAGGGCGGAAACACTGCCTATTTAATCGCCTTCAAAGGGGTGACAATGAATTTTATGAGCGCCCCCCCGTCTTGAGATATCTTCTAGATTGTTTTGATGCCATTGTTTGTGCCATAGAATAACTTATTGGGTTTGGAGCTTGATTATCTTCTTGATTGTTTAGAGGTTTTTGTTTCAGTTGCGTTGAATCCCTATTCCTAATAGGGTGGCAATGCCACCTGTTTAATCACCTTCAAAGGGGCGACAATGAATTTTATGAGCCTGATTTTGTAATTGAGTATTTGAGTCCCCATACACAATTGGAGCCTTGTGAGAGACTAGGTTGGAGCCTAGATTTATATTTGAGGATTGGAGTCGTCATTCAAAGTTGGAGCCTTGAAATAGTTAGAAATTTTGTTGTAAGTTGGACCCTGAAAGAGGATTAGAGTCCTCACTATCTTTATTAATAAAATTATTGTCTTGTTCTATTTGTTGTATTTCTAATTTAACTTGTGATAAAATCTTAACTAACATATAACAATTGAAAGAAATACCGATTCACCCCCCTTCTCAGTATTTCCAACAATTGGTATGAGAGCCATCTTCTTCAAGATCAACCTAACAACTGGAAGAAGGATTTTTTGAATCACAATGGCTAGTAGAGATGGTAAGGTCCCCCAATTCGATGGAACACTTTTTTCCTTCTGGAAGGTCATAATGCAATACTACTTAATGTCTCTTGGAGTCTAAGTTTGGAAATTTGTCACGGATGGATACAAGATCCCATCTCCTCTTCCAACAAATCCAGATGAGAAGAAAGCATATGTGACAAATGAGAAGGCTTTGAATTCTATATCAAGTGGTTTGTTAGATATAAAATTCACCGAAGTTATGGGTATTTAAATAGCTAAAGATATGTGGGACAAATTCATCTATATTTATGAAGGAGATGACAAGGTCAAAAAGGCAAGGCTTCAAACCTATAGAAGGCATATTGAATGTCTCAAGATGAATGATGAAGAAGATATTGCTGCTTATTTTCTCCGAGTAGATGAGGTAGCCATATGTCTCAAAGGCCTAGGTGAAGATGTCAAAGAAAAGATGATTGTCCAAAAGGTGTTGAGATATCTTCTAGATTGTTTTGATGCCATAGAAGAAATTGTTGGGTTTGGAGCTTGATTATCTTCCTGATTGTTTAGAGGTTTTTGTTTCAGTCGCGTTGAATCCCTATTCCTAATAGGGCGGAAATTCCTCTTGTTTGTCGCCTTGAAAGGGGAGACAATGAATTTTATGATCACCTTCCCCCCCCCACACCCCCTCCTTCCCCCCCTGGTGTGGGGAAGCGCCCTTGAAGCTAAAAATAGACGAAAAATTACCTGGTAAAATATTGTAATTTCATAATCAATCCAGGTTGTTCATTAGGTGGATGATCCGACGGTAGAAATTGTGTTAATTTAGGGTTTTTTCCCTAGAAGGCACCCCCTTGGTTTACATGAGGGAATTGTATTGCGACTGTGGATTATTACTTTGAGCAAGAGAGAGAGGAGGCTGTGTGAGAGTGAAGATGAAATTACAACAAATCTGCTGTAGGTTGTATCTCTTCATTTTGCTAGATAATATAAAAGGAATGACTAACTGTTTCTCCATGGATGTAGCCCAAATTGGTTGAACCACGTATATATGTGTCTCTCTTGTTTTATGCCCTTCTGTATTTGTGATTCCACAATATTGTACGTGTTTCATTGCTCTATTAATTAAGTTCTAATAGAACTGAAAGTTTTAGACTCTTTATCAATGAATGAACTTCATGGAATTCTCACAACATACAAGATGAGATTAGGAAATTCAACTGATAAGGAAGCTGCATAAAGGCATCCGATACATCAAGAAAGGGAAAGAATTGTGATTGCAACAATGATGATTTTAATACTAAAATGACACAATTTGTTAAGAAGCTGAAGAAATGATCCAAACTCAAAGGTAGATTACCGCTCATTTGCTTTATATGTGGTAAAATAAGACATTAAGCAACAAAGTTCCCTTTTAAAGATGACAATGATGATAAAAATGAACCTAAGAGAAGAATCTTCAAGAGGAAAGGCTCAAACAAAAATAATTTCGTCTCCAAACAAGACAATGATGACTCCGAAGAAAAAGAAGAATATGGTGGAAGCAATGAAGTATTATTCATGGCCTTCACATATGAAAGATGTAATCCAAAAGAAGAAGAAAGTCCGGAAGAAGTAGAAGGAAATGTGGAAGAACTATTAATTAGTGCCATTAGAGAAAATGAGAGACTAGAAATAAGAATGAAAAGTTATCTCAAGAAATCAACTCTCTCAAAGCCAAGAAGGAAGAAGCTAAAATAATAGGAGTGTTGAGCATTAAGTTGAAGGAAAAGGAAGAAATTTGCTAAAAATTGGACACTGAAGTTGTATCTCTAAAGGGAGAGTTGGAAAAACCTAACAAGAATTTCAAGAGTTCCCATACCTTGGATGTCATTCTAAGCTCTCAAATGCCACTACATGACAAATATGGACTTGGCTATATAGGTGAATCTTCCAATTCAAAGGAAGAAACTAATGTTCATCCTGAAGAAAAGCCTAGAAGTTTTGCTGATGTCCTTAAAGGATCTTATCATTCTAACCCTGTAGGAAACAAAGTTCATCCAAGGAATGGGAAGAAACTCCTTCCTAAAAGGAATCTCCTCAAGGAAATCTTAAATTAATAGGTATCAAACTATTTTCCTTGGTCATATTCCCTAAGTTTAGACTTAGGAAATAAATAAAGACTAACTAATAATATAATTAAGTTATTTCTGGGCAAAATTTCCAGAAACAATTTATGGGTTTTGGAGATCTCATGTATTCTAGCCCCTTCACAAAATTGCATGGCTAGAACACATCTGATGCTGCAAAAAATAACACATGGTGGTCTTAACAATGCTAGTGTGGGTGAGATCACCAAATCTCTCTCTTTCCTTCTAGCACCATCAAGTCCTTGAGGATATTGAAAACACTAGGAAAATTAAAAAATATGGACCTTAACAGAACAGAAAAAGGTATCTTACTAGAATTCGTGTAGAGATAGAACTATGCAAAGGTCTACCTACCCACATTCAACTGAAATATAAACAATTTCCGTGGACGGACCCAAGTTTTAGATTACGAGAATACAAAATTTAGAAGTCGATTTTGCTTTCAAATAGGACACTTATAGAACACATGCCCACAAGAAAGAAAAATCCCAAAAAAAAGAGAGGTAGGCCTAGAAACCTAAGGGATGGAAAGTATTCAACACTCACCTATATGAAGAAGAAGAGACCATGGAGAATAATCCAAATATGGATGCACATGCTCAACATGGTAACCAAGCATATGGAGATCAATTAGGAACCACAACCCACATCCAGAAGGGCATTGAATTAGCAGAGATACACGCATCAAAGCAGTAGAAAGAGAAAACACACAACGAAAAGGGCACGAGGGGTATAAATAGAAATCATGTCTTTGAGAGCTCAGACTCAAACAAATAATTCCCTTCGCAGGAAGCTGGAAATGAATTGGCGATAGTAACAATTGATCCCAACAATGGTGTTTGGTAAAAGGTTCAGAAAAAGAAAGGCAAAAAGGAGAATTTAAATGATTTTTATCACACTTAACTGTGGCATAATTTATGTAACTTTTTTGTAGTTTTCTTTTTATCGCTCATCATCTGAAAGGCTAATATGATTGAATGATTTTAGAAATACAAAATGTAATTTTGTTCCTTATTTGAGGTTGAATAAAATTACGATCTTTTCCTCAGAAAAATAAAAAATAAGAGGATATTTTAATGTTGACTGATGATGATAGAGAGAGCTCCCCCACTTCTACATTTATGTGTGGTGCAAAGTAGTTGCCCCCCTCTTTTTTTCATTTCCTTTAGCATTCAATGTACTCATGATTAATTTTCATTCCCTTTCTATTCACTATTTTTATATTTACTTCTTTTGTCACTTATAAGTGGCTTTCACACTCCCACATCACTATCTTGGCTTGTTCCTCTAGTTCCATTGATCTAATTCGGCCACTTTTGGGCATTCCTAAGTGTGTCCTATCTTATCTACTACTACATATCCATAAATGGAGCGTGTAATTGTTGTCAAATGGGTTTCCAACAAATAAGGTGTTGAGGGAGAATGAATGCACTAAATAAAACAAGGAAAAAACAATAGAATCGAAAAGGGAGTAAAGGGAAAATGAGGCATTCAACAAAGTCAAAGTGGAAAAGTAAAGTTGCACAATGTTCCATTCAATTAATAGTCATGTGTGGATGTAATATTTCCTATAGAAAGGAGGCTAACAAACTATATCATCTCCAAAAAGACATATTATAAGAAAAAGAGAAAGGGGGTTACCTTGCAAAACTGAAAAAGATACAAGTTCAAGTAGAGGGGTAATAAGGAACTTTCAGAGGGGAAAGGCCATGTTAGGAGAAGGTATTATAATGAAAGTTGAATAGAATTGTCCAAGGCATCAAGAAAAAGGAAAAGAAAAGTCCAACAATAGGCGTGCTGATAGTCATAGAAATTGTTTAGGTAACAACGATACTAATTAAAATGAAGGAAGGCCACAAGAAATGTATACACCTAAGGGAGGAGGACGGAGAGACATGGCCACAAAATAACAAGGAAAAAGAGGGCCTCTTTCCTAAGAGAATCCAACACAAACTCGATAATGAATCCATGGAGGAATGAAGAGTTACCAAAGGGTTTAGTAGTGGAGAACGCCTTGTTAGGAGACAGAGAGGTGGGCATTGTTGAAAACGGAGGCTAAAGGAACTAGGAAAGGAAAGATAGGGGGAAAATGGGGAGGAAAATTCTCCCACAAAAGGAAAAGAAAAAGGCAGACAAAGAGACTATACCTAAATAAGAGTGAATACAAATCACAAATAATGGGTTTAACCTACGAGGAACCACTAAAACAATGCATTATACCATAACTAAATGTAGGCTGAATGTTGAGTAACAAAAAATGTAACAAATAGTTCAAGAAACAAACTACATTTCACTTTCCAAGGAGGTGCATGGATCAAGAGGTAGCTTGAGTCACATAAGTTCCAAAACTAAACTTTGGAAAAGGCGATGATGGTCATAACAAGAATATTTAATAATCTAGATTGTTGGATTTTTGCTTGTATCAAGGGATTTGGCTTCATGCTTCACATGTTTTACATATGCCATTATAAAAGGGAAAAATGTTTCATTTATCTAACTCATTCCACTACTAAGTAAAAGTAAAAGACCAAGGAAAGGGAGATATGTTCCTTCACGACCATTAAAAAATCTCAAAAGAAAATTGAATTGGTCCCTTAGGCCACTGTCTTTGCCTCTGGTGAGATTAGCGAATATATTATTTCCTACAAGATCACCAATTTCCTTTAATAAAGTCTAAATAATTAAGTTGTGAAAATGAGTAAGGGAGATAGGTCTTTTTGCAAGTTGAATGAGAATTCAACTTATAGCAATGAAAAATAATCCAAATAATAGGCACAAAAAAAATTAAATAAGGGGGTTAAGGAACACTATGCATCCTATTTTCATAATCGAGAGCGACAAAACAAGGGTGAGTATTCCCAAACTCCATAAATTGCATGGAACAATCCACAAATTCATAATATTCAAAGGAAACAAAGGGCAAGAATGTAGAATAACCAGAAAACAAGGGTGAGTATTCCCAAACTCCATAAATTATATGGAACAATCCACAAATTCATAACATTCAAAGAAAATAAAGGGAAAGAATGCCCAAAGAGCCAAAAGTCAAGCTCAAAAGGCAAAGCATGGGATTGAAACCCATGAAACAAAAGAAGGCATATGGGCCTCAAGAATGATGGGATACTTTGACAAATTCTAAGGCAAAAGAAAACCCAAGATATCCTCCACTACAATGATATTATTAAATGGTTGTGGTTAGCACATTAAACTAGGTCATTATTGGCGATTCTCTCATTTGGTATAGCATATCAAGGTTTTGCAATAGAATTATATTTTGTATTGATACTTGCATTAACAAAAGGTTAATGTGATGTCAAGTGGGTGTAGCTCAAGTGCTAGGGAGGAGTCGCTCTTATCCACCCATCTGGGTTCTAGTCCCACCTAAATTGACAAGCTCGCTCCTTGGGAGTAATTTCTACATGAAAGATAATCAACTCACCTAGACACGAGTGGGTTTTCTGTGGGGGTAGCTAGTATTGATCTTTGGTACAATTTACCACACTAATAAAAAATATGTTAATGTGAGATGGAAGTGGCTTGTTCTTGTTGGACACGGGGGCTTCACTAGGGAAGCAATATCATACCACGTGGGTTCATATTGGGGGATATATATTGAGGAAAAAATGACATAATATATTGGGGGATATATAGGGGGAAACGGTTTTTAGATTGGAAAATATAAAAAATGGAGCTTAAATTTAATGAAAAAATATAAAGGGGTATAAAAAATGTTAATGAAAAATGAATACCTACAATATCTAGTGAAAGTAGGGGATTTTTTAAATTGGGAAGTTGTATTGGGTTCATATTGATAGGGGGTTAAATAATGTGATTTTTAGAGGGATTTTCTAATATGTAGTCAAATTAAGGGTATTGTTTAATATGCCAGAAATGCACGTGATATGTTAGAGGTTCACTGAGTGAATCCCCCGTGTTGTTGGAAAAGGAAAAGCCTAGATACCATAATTTTTTTATAGAACTTCTAAAAATCATGTTTCATCCTACAACATTAGCATTAAGTGTGCATTGAAATAGTGTTTAGAAACAAGTATTTAAGGAAACGTTATAGCACTTTGTAAATTCTTTACACAGGGGATCCCAAATAACTATAAAAAGTTAAAGGACTTATAAATATTCATCTTTCATACCACAACATTAGCATTTCAGAACATATTCAAATAATATATAGCTTTAGGTATTTAAGTATAACTCTTTGTAAATCCCTTTAACATCTTTCCACAAGTTTATTTGGGCCTTTTCTTAACATTGATTATTACTTCCCTTCTCCTTGTAGATATTTTGATATTGAAAAGGATATCAAAACTATGATTAGTGCAAGTCACAAAGCATCCAAGCTCACATGCTTTCTGTAATTATTATAAAGAAACTTTAGTGTGAATATACAATATGTCAAAACCCCTCCTTGAAAACATTATAAGCAACTCATCCACCTACATAGATAATCTAGAAGGAAATGGATGGAGGGTGTCATAATCAAATTGTCATGTTGGATCTTTTCCGTTGATTAGAGGAGGCTATGATTGATGTATTTGATTATGGGAGGGAATACTATGTGTTTAAATGATTCACAAGATTCCAAGCACAACTATGCCAAGATTTGAAACCACCTCATAATGGAAGTTGTAAAATTTCAGTTGTCTTGTGCTTGGAAGAAACCCCCAACTCCAACTCTAGCGGAATTGGATTGATCACTAGAATATGCAGGCTCAGATCAGATTTACAGACTCCATTTGCAAAATTTTGAATTTTCTTCTAATGCAATCCAATAATAAGAACCACTTCTATTTGACTTCACACATAAGATGCATTTGAATATGCCTAGAATATAGTATCTAAGTAATGGTTAAAAGCCTTTGTATGGTTTTGAAATTCACATAGCCTTTACTATAATAATACAAAAACAAAGCAAGAGATCAAAATGGTTTCGAATATCATTTCTACATTTGGTGTGCAACATGCATGATGTCACTATTTTAGATAGCATTCATATTCTCCACCTAACAAGATGTTTCCATTTCTATAATGTTTCCATTAAGGGAAACAACCTCTACATGGTATGCTTTGACCCCAATTCTATCTCACACTTGCTCTTAGAAAATCACAAAAATCAAAACATAATGGATAATTTACACAATTTGAAGGTTATATTAAATGATTCCCTTGACTCTATAATTCAAATTCAACTAAAACTTAGTGATAGTTGAAAATGAAGAAACCCAAATTATTCATTGAAAATGAAAGAACTAAATAAAACATAATATATAAACTTTAAAATAAACCACCATAGTAAAATTCATCGCTACAATCACTGAGATAAAGACCAACCATCATCTAATTTCGGGATAACCATCTTGTTCCTTTAGTGTAAGGATAACCTTTCCTCTATAACCATCTTGTTCCTTTAGTGAAAATTTGACCCAAAAAAAAAAAAAATTGAATATAAAAATTCTCAATCTAAAATAGAGCCTACTGGATCGCAAAAATGAAAATGGGTTTCCTACAACATGCCAATGATGAAAGAGTACTCTTTTGAGATTTCTCATAATTTCGGTCTGAAATCGATTTAATAAATAAAAGTGTTTAACCTCTGCTGTGAACAACCACTATTAGGGCTCTATGTTCTTCGCTACCACGGTGGCATCTCATTATCAATTATGTAGATATGGTTAAGTAAAACTCATCTGAAATGCATAAAATAAAAAAGAAACACAACGACATATAAAATAAATAGCCCAACCAATGGATAAAAATTAAAATGAAAAAGACCAACCAACCAAATGAACCCATCCAAAATAATGTCTACCTACATGGAGGAGGCCGCCTGTGATATTTTTCAGAAGACTTGTATCCATGACTCCTTTCAACAACTCAAACAGATAACAATACTTTTAGAGCTCCGTGAATATTAATTCAAGCCATTATCTAACAGGCAAAACCATATCTAGAGATCTATCGTTTATTGTACATCCTACAACAAAAAATAAAATTACTTGGGAAAATAATGCACTCAGGGCAAAAGAAACGATGAATTACAATTAAAACGAAAAAGAACGAATCACTTGCAGGGAAAATGAAAAATGCCCATGAAAAAAGCTGTACAAACCAAGATGCCAAACCAAGATGCCAAAACTGTAAAAACCAGAATGTGAGCAAACGCACTATTGCCCTCCTCACCAGGATTCCATTCACGCCAAACATGTTGAGTTGCCTGCGTGCAACATATTTGCCCTCCTCACCCGGGTTCCACATGTTGAGTTGCCTGCATGCAACATATGAAAGACTATATTGGGTTGCTATCAAATGTGACGCAATGTATTCTACGAATATCAATTACAGATGGTATATAACTATAATATAATAAGCTACCAAAATGTGAGCAAACGCACTATTGCCCTCCTCCCCTGGGTTCCATTCACGCGGAACATGTTGAGTTGCCTGCGTGCAATATATTTGCCCTCCTCACCCAGGTTCCATTCACGCCGAACATGTTGAGTTGCCTACATGTTCCATTCACGCCGAACATGGTGAGTTGCCTACATGCAATATATGAAAGACTATCGCAGAATATCAGCTACAGATATTATATAATTATAATATAATGCTTCTTCAGCGGAAATCCCTTTTAAAGAAAAAATGCAGCCTGAACATGTTACGCATGCCAGGAAGTCTTATAAATCTCTTTCAAACCGTCAAAGCGCTCTAAATTGATAGCTTTGTGGTTTCGTGAGTGGGCGAACATTCCATTCCCAACCTCATGCACTTCCGAATTTGAATGCAGAGGATTGATTTGTATATCTCCCTTCGGCCGATTTTTAAAAATTTCGTCGTCTGGTTTTCTTTTGGGTGCGGCGGGGCATGTCTCTTTATCGGGAATGTTTGAATTCAATTCTCACCCTTTGTATATCTCCAATTTAAAAAAAAAATTTGTCGTCTAGTGGACGGGCGTATATTTATTTGTTTCCAATATTTTTAATTATCGAAAATATTTATGTGATATAATTTAAAAATTAAATTGGTATTTTATTTTTTAATTATCAAAAAAATTATTTCAATTTTATTCGATAATTTTATTTTTTATTTTCTTTGATTGTTAATATATTTAAGAGTAAAAGGGATAAGTGAAGTAATATTTTTTAGAAGGATATTTATTTGATGGTTAATATATTTAGTTTTATTAATAATATTTGTAAAATGCATATACAATAGAAAAAGAGAAGAAATGAAATTAAAAAAAAAAGGAATTTTGAGAAAAAAATGAAAATGACAAAATTTATATTTACTAAAGAAAATAGGATAAACAAAATATTTAGGCAAAGAATGAGAGTAGAAAGTGAGTATAATTCACCATTCACAACATATTTTACAAAAATTAAAGAAAATGAGAATAATAGTGTTGTTGTTGGGAAAAAAAAAAATGAGAATCACATACTAAAAGAGAATATGATGAACAAAATATGGATTTCTGTATATAGTCAGAAGAATAAGAGAGTGGAAGGTCAATATGATTGACCATTCACAATAGACTTCACACAAAATAAAGAAAAATATTGATCACATTCTTTATTGTCTCTCCTTTTACATGTCATCTCATCTACAAATCATTTAAACACCTTAAAATGTTTGAGAAACTAATCAGCCTAACACTAAAGCAAAGAAAAGAGACACAAACATAAAAACTCGTAAAAATTACAACCCTATTCAAAGACAATAGGAAAAGCTACAAATGTTTCTAAAACTAGATATGATTTTGCATAGAGAAATGATTTAAACCCAAACAAACTCATAGAAAACATCACACTTTTATGATTGAAACAAATAAATGCAAAAGAAACAAATAAACAAATATATTATATTTTCAACCCATTCTCATCATCAATATAAAAACTAATAAAAGACATATTATATTTTCAATCCATTTTCCTCATCAATATAACCCACCTTTTCACCTCTTGCAAATCAAAATTACTTTCGACACACAAAACCATTAAACCAACGAAGAATTAAATGAAAATGAACTTTCCAACAGCATGCCAATGACTAAAACCCTAAAACCATTGAGATTTCTCATAATTTATGTAAAATAGATTTAAGAAATGACAATGTTTAACCCCGATTGTGAATAACAACTATTAAGCCTCTATGCCGTTCTTGGTACCCTGAACCCATTGAGATTTCTCATAATTTTTTGTCTGAAATAGATTTAATAAATGAAAATGTTTAACCCCTATTGTAAATAATAACTATTAGGGGTGACTTTCTCTACCAAGAAGACATGGCATTATGTAAATGTGGTTAAGTAAAACTCATTTGAAATCTATAAATTAGAAAAGAAACACAACAACATTCAATATAAATTGTCCAACCGAAAAAAAATGAAAAAGACAAACCAACCCAAAGAACCCGACTAAAAAAATGCGTACATACATGGTGAAGGCCCGTGATATTTTTAAGCAGACTTGTATCCATGACTCCTTCCAACAGCTCTAACAGATTAACAATATTTTTGATCTTTGTGAATATTAATTTGGGCATCATCATAAAGGCAAAACCATATTAACATTTATAATATAAGAAGGTTGGTTGTTTACCTGACGGATTGCCAGAATATGTACCTATGAAAAATCGAGATTGGTGTTGCATCTTTGGCCAACCGAGGGTTCGTCCTGCCTTGCTTTCTTTGGTTCTTCTCTGCACTTGTATGTCAATGCCCTTTTCCAACAGATTCTTCATGACCCAGTACTGCTGGATGGTCTATCTGAACAGTGTTTGGCGACCTCTAGTATGTCTCAGGTCAATAAGTAATGGCTCCCAATCTTCCATTGGAAGTTCTTCGTTTTCCTCCTTGGCATTTAACGCT
This sequence comes from Pinus taeda, assembly GCA_000404065.3. Classification (NCBI taxonomy): domain Eukaryota; kingdom Viridiplantae; phylum Streptophyta; class Pinopsida; order Pinales; family Pinaceae; genus Pinus; species Pinus taeda. The sequence continues at coordinate 45,944 of APFE031370249.1, read as the reverse complement.
GTCTCCCACATCGCTATTACTGCTTTTACCTATGCTAGGGTACCTGCATGGTAAGCATGCAGTAAGTTCTGCATACTTTCCTCGCCCGTTTTTCTTCCCCTTTTTCTTTGGGTTTGGCTCACTGAAGCCATCAGAGCCTTCATTTTCTTCTCTACCTACTTATTTGCTTGCTGACCTCCTTTTCTTCCCTGTCTCGCTTCTTCTTTCACCATCTTTTCCTTCAACAATTCCTTCAGTCCCCACCCCTCTCACATTATTATATGTTCCTGATGTCAGAGCGCCAGGGACTGAAGAATATAGGAGTTAATTAAACCTGTAATGTTAACATAAGTGCATACATTAAAACCGATTTGAATTTCTTTCATAACATTCTTTCGTTCCTTATATTTCTTCTTTACAACATTCTAATTTCCCGTTTGCTTCTCGACATCTCAGTTGCCCCCAATTCGCAACAACAACAGGGTTATCACTTCTCTCCTTAGCTCTAAACCCCCTTGGAGACCATCCACTGGGATCCCTGCAGTGGTCCCTCTCCACTCTTAGGAGTTGGCTGGCAGGGATTTGGGATTCCAACATCGGGAAAACAAGGTTTTGGCTCTGATTCCGCCACTAGGGCAGACCCTTTGGACCTGATATGTACCAACCCCTCCCTCTTAGCTTTATGGGTTTTGGCTCGCCCTTACAGTCCATCTCGACTCAGGGTCATTGAGAATGGATTTCTCCTGAGCCATGCAGAGTCCCCCCCATTCCTATACCCCTGAATCTCTTTCCTTCCCCTTGGGTTTTGGCAGGCCCCTAGTAGCTAACCTAACCTCTCAGGGCATGTCTTATCTTTCCCATTCCCCCCTCTCACCCCCCACAAATTCTGGAACCTACTAGACCCCCGTAGGTTGACAGAGGAGTCATTACCTCTTCTTAATCCCAAACTGCAAAATTTCCCTATGACAGTTATCAATTTCTTTCCCCTGGGTGCGAGAGTCCCCCAAACCCCTGCAGATCCCATCCTCCCCCGTCCCTTTCCCTTCGCCCGCCCCGCCCCCGCCTTTCATGAAATGTAATCAATTCATGTCTAGACATTACCAACAGGCAATTGAATTCAAATTCACATATTTTTCCATTTCTTTCAGCAATTAGGAAACCAAACATCATTATCTTAAGATAGGACCAACATTTTTCAATTACTTTCGACACCACCCTCCTTTTATTCTAGGCTATCCTCCAATTTTGCGACATTGGTGCCAAATCTAAGCTTAGGGAAGTTTGATTTACATACCAGTTTCGTTCTAGGTTGATGTGGGTTGAATCCGGATGCCCACTGCCACCCCTTCTCCTGCTCTCCTCTCGGCTACAACCCGCAATGCTCGGCTCTCGTTCTCCTCTCATACTTCACATGCATTCACCCAACTCTCTCGCCACCTTTTTTTCTTGAATGTTCACCCACCTACCCATTTGCGTTCCCAAGGCCTCCTCCACTTTCTTCCTTTTCCCGACTTTTTCCACCTCCTTCGTGCGGGGTCTTTGAATGGGCCGCCCACGCACCCTCTTCATTATTCCGTTTGACATAACTGTGTTCCGTCCGAATCTAGGGCCCCTTCACACCCCTATTGGGGATATGTTATATATATATGAAAAGAGATAAAATGAAGTTTAAAAAGAAAAAAAATGAAAGAAAATAGAATCTTGAAAAAAAATGAGTAGCAAAGTTTATATTTACTAAAATATGATATGACAAACAAACATGTATCTATATATCTAGGGAAAGAATGAGAGAGTAAAAGTAAGCATGATCCATCATTCACAATATACTTAGCACAAAATAAAGAAAATAAAATGACAAATTATTTTTCTTTTGGAGAAAAAATGAGAATCATAGAATGTATACATATTAAAAGAAAATATGATAAACAAAACATATAACTATGTATCGCAAAAAAACGAGAGAGTGGAAGGTCACTTTGACTCACCGTTCACAACATACTTCACACAAAATAAACAAAAGGACTGATCAAATTCTTCATTTTCTATCTTTCTCCTGCATGTCATCTCATCTCATCTGCGAATCATTTAAACCTATTAAAAAGTTTGAGAGAAAAATACACAGATACAAGGAGACACAAATATAGAAATGAGTGAAAATTACAACTCAAATCTTATTCAAAGAAAATAAAGCACTACAAATATTTCTAAAACTGAGTAAACTAAGTATAAAAATTATCTAAATAACCCAAAAAATAAAATACTACAAATATTTTTAAAACCAAGTAAACTAGAGATAATTTGATATAGAAATTATCTAAATAACCCACAAATTAAAACACTACAAATATTTCTAAAACTGAGTAAACTAAGTATATTTTGACATAAAATTGATCTAAATAACCCAAACAAACCCACGAAACACATCACACTTTTACTTTGAAACAGAGATATTATATTATGAGATCATTTTCATTTTCAAGGAAACTCACTCAAAATTCCTTTCACGCCAAAACCAATAAGCACAGAATTAAATCCAAATCAACTTTCCCATTGCACGTCAATGATTAAAACCCATGAGATTTGCTACAATTCTGTCAGAAAGTAACTTAATAGATAAAAATGTTTAACCTCAAACTGGTGAGATTTCCTCCCATTCTGTCTGAAATTAATTTAATAAATAAAAGTGTTTAATCTCTGCAATGACTTTCTCTACCAAGGAAGCATCGCAGTATGGTTAAGTAAAACTCATCTCTAATATATAAATTAGAAGAGAACCACAAAAACATACAATATAAATTGCTCAACCAATAGATAAAAACGAAAAAAAAAAGACAGGCCAACCAAAAGAAGCGAACCAAAATGATGTGTACGTACAGGGCAAAGGCCTGTGATATTTTTCGGCAGACTTGTATCCACAACTCCTTCCAACAACTCGAACAGAGAACAATGTTTTTAGAGCTCGGTGAATGTTAACCCAACCATCATCATACATGCAAAACCATATTTAGCGATCTATCTTCTCTACATTCGCAACAAAATAAAATGAGAAGGCAAAACCAGATGCCAAAACTGTAAAATCCAAGATACACGCCCATGCAGCAGAGGAAACAAACATGGACAAAAAAAAGGAAGGGAAGGCAATGCAATGCAAAGAAGAGAAGAGGCAGAAGAGATGAAAGTCTGAACATGTTATGCATGCCAGAATGTCTTATAAACTCTCCCTTTCAAACGGTCAATTCCATTCCCAACCTCATGCACTTCTGAATTTGAATTCCATAAATTTTTTAATATATAATAATTTTGAAAAAAGCCAGATATTCAACTCTTCTGAATTTGAATTTGGCATCGATTTTTTGATTTTGCAAATAATTTTAAATTATTGAAAATATATTGATGTAATTACAAAAAAATTTAAAAAATATATCTATTAATTAAAATTAATCCATCATGGATAGCTTTAACATGACAGATAATAGCACCACGAAAATGAAGTCCTCACTACATAAATAGGAAATAAAAAAAGTAATTGATCAGCTAATAATTTTTTCCAATTAAATATTTTTTATTTATCATAAAAATACAATTTAACTTTAATTCGTAATAAATTGGGTGTACAAAAACGTTTTTGGTTGCATCAAATATGTTATAAAAGAAAAATTAAACAAAACCTTGGAGAGAAATATATAATAAAAATAATATTTATTTTTAAGGTTACAACTAATCTAGACACCAAATTGGTGTCTGAGACTCCCTTGTTTGTGGGACAAGGGACCTACCTCCACGCAGCGATTTGACTGCTAAGTCTATAATGGCATACATACTCTATCCCCTCTGGTTTTGAACCTATAACCTCAAGGGAATAGAGAAAATATAAAAACTTGATAGGCCAATACAATGCAATGGAAGAGAAGAAATGAAGCTAAAAAAAATAGCAAATATTTTGTTTATAAGAATGTTTATTTGATTTTTAGTATATTTGGTTTTATTAATAATGTTTTAAAATATTAAAATTTAAAAACATATCATAAATAATCAGTGGTGTGGAATATTTAATTTTTAAGTAGAAAGGTAAAACAATGCAATTTTGAGTGGTGGAATATTTTGTGACCGGCATTAAAATAAAAGATAATTAAATATTGTGTTTTTTTAACAAATAAATATATATTTTTTTGAAATAAAAATTAAAATTTAATTTAATTAATATTTATAGATATATTAATCACAGAATATTTTATTATTAATTCTTTTTAATTATAAAATATTGTTAATATAATATAATCACATATATAATATTAATAAATAATATTATTTTGTTTAGTTAATAATGGAAGTGTATCAGAAAAAAAGTATTCTGATGTTTATTTTTAATGAATAATTATAATTCATAATGAATACCTATTTCAATCTATATATCAAATATATATTCAAGCTATGAATCAAACTTTTTTAGCTTGTAGAAAATTGAATTATTTGAAAAGAACCCATAATCTTTTCTCACAATCACCCTAAATATAAACCCTTAATTGATTAACATTTTCAATATAATTTATATAGATTCTAGTTTAATTATATATTTATTAGATGAAAGTATTATTTTATAATAAAAATATAATAAAAATAATATAGATTTATAAATCTACCAATATGAGTATGAAAATACTAAACCTTAAACTTATTTTAAATTGAATTGGTAACAAAAATCATATTTCGTGGTGCGATGAGGTTATATTTTAACATTTAATCTGAAAAAGAAATTAAAAAAATTGCATTCATACATTTATTTTTATTTGATATCAAATAAGAGAATTCATTAAATTATCAAAAACAACCTTCTCATCGTCGTATATTTATTTAAGATATAATTTTATCAATGATGAAAAACACTTTGTCATCCTCTTATATTGCTTCGTAACATCCCGAACTTATGCACCACTGTAATTTTTTTTAATATGATTAATTTTGGAAAATTGTCGTTCCTTTCTGCATTTTCTTATTACCTTAATTCCGGTTGAATTGACGTTAAATCTTGAGTTGATAGGTATACACATAATATTTGACTCTTTATTTTCGTTGGGTCCAACGACATCTAACATCATTGATTTTATATATATATGGTTTAGTACATGTGCTTCTTAATGTTTATTTATTGTATTGCCTTAATTTATTTTGGATTGATATCACGATGGTTTCATTTCAATGCCACGACATAGGATGGTGTTGTGGTTATATATTTCCAATGGTTTAACATAGTATATTACTCTTTCTTTCTAATTTATATTATGATAGTGTTTGAGCAAATGTTAACTTAGATAGCTTTTATATTGGTGTGCAGCTTCTTGTTTTTGATGAACAATCAAGAACGATAGATTTCGAGCATTATGTGTTTCTATCTCTGCCATTGTGTCAATTTAGAGTTTTGTTGAGGACTCAAAAGATCTATGGTTCGTACTCTTTAGGGTTGCAATCAACGACGGGAAGATATGGGGGTTGGTTATGGGAAACTACCCTTCTCTTGCTGCTCTGAGTGATTTTCGTTTGCACCCTCATTCTTACAGGAAGAGCTCTGCATTAACTACCCACTCTGCCAGGTTTGGATTACCTATGTTCCTCAGTCGCTAACTTCCCTTCAGTCAACTATAACCTAAAAGTTGTGATAGCTGACTCGCATGAAAGTATAAATTACTTAACTAAGGAAACCCTCATTTAAATTTCAGTTGCGGGTGACTTTTTAGTCTGACGAGTGTTTATTATATTCATGTGACTGTGACTCTTTCTGAATGATGTATCATTTCGTCTTAGTGATATTTTCTTATTTGCTATTATTGAGGATGGTCATCCTCCGTCATTGTTCTAGCGTTTTTCAAAGACCGCTTTTGATGACGATTTTCGGGTTTTTCTGTTAAAGATAAAGGAGAATAGTTGTTTCACTAGATTTTAGAATAGGAATTAGTTTTTATTTTTTTAGGGTATGGTTCTAATTTCCCTAAAATTATATACACTATATAATATTGGAAGTATATTGAGAATGTAGAGCATTCTGAAGAACCAGGCTTTCCTGATTTAGACTCTCATTTATAGAATTGACTAATGATTTATTTATTTATTAATTCAAACATCTCATTTTAACATGGTATCAGAACTACAAAGCTAATACCTAAATGGAGAGAGGCGGATGAAACCTGTACCTAAATGGAGAGGGCGGATGCAGTTGAGGCAAAATCAACCTATTTTCTAAAGTGATAGTCGCGACCATTTGCCATTTTTTATCTTCAGATTGGCGTGTGTGCTGAGAGGAAAATCGCATCAACCTTGCGTGAGGGGAAGAGACTGCGTTTTTTTGTTTTTGTTTGTTTGTTTGGTTTTGTCTTTTTTTGGCCTGCCGCGTGTGTTTTTGTGCGGTGGGCTGCCGTCTTACAAGGCCGCGTGCATCAGCGCCAAAGTAGATCTCTGCGTGAAATTGAAGCTGCGTGGAGGAGGCCGCGTTGAATGCGTCGATCAGAGGCAGCGTGTTGGATTTGAATCCGTGGAGTAAGCTGCTGATCGGGGGTAATTCATTTGATTAGCTGCACCGACAAAGATTGTCGTGGGCGCTGTGAGTGATAATCATCTGTTGCGGCGTGGAAGAGATCTACACACCGGAAGCGTGGAGGTCGTGATCCAGCACGAGGGGCCGACCCACACACTGCGTAAGAGACGAAATTTCTTGCCTGGAGGCCGTTGAAGCAGACGTGTTGGAGGCCGAAATTGCTTGCCTAGAGGCGTGGTACGCAGCCGGTCCTAGCTGGGCTTTCTCCACAGCCTGCTCAGATACGAATCCGATTCCGCACGAGAGAGCCGTGGCTCCGTGGCACCGTTTCAACAAGTGCGTGCTTGAGGGGGGAATTGCCTTCGAAAAGGTTAACGGCGCAGAGCTCTGGTCTTACACCTCCGAGCTTCCATGCTATTAAGTCACGGTGAAATTAATTGCAAGTCACGCTGGTATTGCTTTTTATGTTTGATTAATGTCGAAATACATTGCGAATGGAAGAGAATCTCTATTGGAAGTTTTTAAAGTTTTTTAATTAAAGAGGAGGCTTGTTATTAAATGGGGCGATTATTTTATAGGGGAAATAATTCATTTAATCCTTCTAAAAAAGAAAGGCGTGAATATTTTTAAATAAGCAATCTTATTTAATGTTTTTATTTAAATTCTTGAGTTCAAGTATTTTAATCCCTTAATTAAAGAAAATGAGTGGTTCTTCATTTGAAATAGGGGCTGATTGCAAAAAACCCCATATCTAGGTTGGGTTCATTTTTTATCAGGCATTTCAGACAATTTATTTTTTAAGAAGATCCAGGTTGGTTTTTGTTATTGGGGTTGAAGTTTTTTTATTCATTCAAGATGAATAATCAAGTAGTTGAAGCTTACCTCAATGAAAACAACAAGCTAGATGGATCCAATTACTTTGGTTGGAAATTCAAGCTGTAAACCTGCTTGAGGGACAATGCATGGACGATTGTGAAAATGATGAGGTGAAGCCAAACTTCGTTGCAAGAGGAACAACAACAACAATCCAACACTGGGACAAGTGGGAGACTAAGGCGAGAATACTCCTAAAATTGTTAGTCAAAGATTGCATTATTCCCCATATCCATGATTGCAAGACTGCACCAGAGATATGGAAAACGCTCAAGGATCTCTATGAGGTCAAGAACACCAATCGACTGCTATTCTTGAAGAGCAAGATTCTCTCCATCAAGATGGAGGAGAATGATAGAGTTGTAGCATTCATTTCACGGATCAAGGGGCTCAAGAACACGCTGGGTGATATCAGTGAAGTTATGTGATATACTGATTTGGTCACGATTACCATGAATGGTATGATTGACGAGTATCAAATGTTCATCACTGGCTTGAATGAAAGAGAAAAAGCCCCCCATTACTCCCACAAGCACGAAGATGAATGTGGAGTCCACTAAGCCTTGTGGTTAGTGGGGAACGACCATCGAACCAAATTGCGTATTTGAAGAATTGGTAGGAATCCTCATGCAGGAGGAGGAAAGATGACTGACTCATAAACCCCAGAGTTCAGATCTGGGCTTAATGGCGAAGAAGAAGCCCTTCAGAGAAAATCCAAATGTAACACAGAAGAGCAACGCAACCCCACAGAGAAAGATGCCTCACCTCAAGGTACATCTTTCAATAGAAATGACTCTGCGACCAAATGTTTTTATTGTGGTAGAACCGGCCATATAGCCAGATATTGTACGAAAAAGAAGTTTGATGAAGGTTAGAAGAGCCATAAGCAACATGCAGGTCATTTTGTTGATGAGGAACACAGTTAGAACATCAAACTATTCATATCTGACTCTGCACTTTCGACTAAGGAGGATGAAACAGATACCTAGTTTGTCGACTCAGGTGCA